>JAYMTQ010003038.1:0-10696 GCA_036897385.1 Geranium incanum
CATAGGTTTGGTAAAGTCGAATTTACAAGAGGTAATTGAAAGTTCTAACCCTTTCATCAATTAAACTTGAACATGCAGTAGATCAACTAGGTGAGAAAAATGTCAAGGTTGCAGTTGAGAAAAATGTGAAGTCAGCAGTAGTTACGTGAGATTTTCCCCTGTATGTATGCATACAACAACTCATCGAAGTATTACGTTTGAAGGAGCAAACTAGAGGATGCATGTAACTAAATCTTCATTTTTTTCAAAACAATTTTTATAAAAATTAATATCGGTTTTGTTCAAAGAACATTACAACATTTATTTTGCCAAGATTCTACTCATCTTGGGCAATCCATTTGGTCAAATGAGAATGACATATAAATAGGCACCTTGTGATGAACATCATTCCTCCCAGTCAATAATATATACGAGAGCAAATAAATTGCAACTGAGGAAGGATCTAGTAAATTCTTTCTGCTGTGGAGACAGGGCCCAAAAAGACAACTATGACTGTGATGTTATCTTTACTACAGCGTTCGGCTGCTTCTGTCGCCAATCTCTTTGAGCACATTCCACTCTCTTTAACAGTGTCTCTTATAATGCTTACAATTTCTGCATTGCTCATAACGTCCCAGAGTCCATCACTTGCCATTACCTAACAATTAACCATGAATCACTTAGTTCCATAAGTAGTCAATAACCATACAATATAAATTCAGCTCAGTAATGGGATAATCTACCCCTACTAATATTGGATTGTGAATAATCCCACAGCTCTGCCATGGTGATTCACTCGTTTTACACAAACAGAAAATCTCAAGTAAACACATAAATGCAAATTTCATCTTCACTATTCTTGTACACCGATTTATTCATTGAATACAAAGTAAATTCAAGAGATTGTCAACTTTGGGACGAAGAGAATAGATGCATATCGAAATGAAGGCTCCGGAAATATCCCAGAATGCACAATCAAGAGTCAAGACCACATAATATGTCACAAGAAAAGACATACCATCATATGTCAAAAAAATTGTCCTTACAAGATATTCGTCCTCTGATGACAAACTAGTTTCCTTTATCTCAGGTTCTGCTGTAACGGCAGGCTTTAAATCATCATCACCAATAGAGCGAGTAACCTGCCAAAAGATGGGATCAACCAATATGTATTTGACATGGAAATGGGTAAAGTAACAATAACTTGAGAATGCAGGAACTTTCACTCACTTTTCATGTATGCTCGAGCATTCACGAAAAAAAATCATTCCAATTACAAAATGGAACGTATATCGATATAGTAATGTAGAAGAATGATCCCATTTCGAGCAAACCTGATAACTAGTCCCTTCAAAATTCTATATTTTTCAAGGTCCATTATACACGAGAATCTCATTAATACATCAAAAACAGTTTTTGTCATGTAGTTTGATGTCTAAAGAAAAACCTGCCAGTTCAAATTAAACTCAGTTCAAACCTGTCAGTTTTTGTCATGTATTTAAGTGAGTAGATATAGAATACAATGGCCTAGTTTTTTACTTGGAATTTGATGCTTTCAGTTTGCAATGATATCTGTGTTATATTATCTAGTTTGATTCGAAACAAGCAAACTGTAATATAACAGATTCTATAAAATGCAACCATACAAGAATGAATCACTATAAAGCATAAAATTATTTATTTTCCATCATGGCCCATATTGTAGATGCACATATTACAGAAGCACCAGATAAAGTAAGAAGAGAAACCTGGAGAGCTGCAGGACCAACCCTCCATGTGTCAACTTGCCATTTGACTTGCCCCCCTGCCTTGATAATACGCTCTCTTTCCTCAAGGCAGCTTGCAACATGATCCTGATAAATTAAAGCCATTGGATTTGAGAGCAGTGAGTTGGTAGCAAGTGCACCCAAGCCAAATCTCCATACAATATTTAGTAGATAAGCCCTTCTCACCTTACTCAAAGCAATGGCTTCACCATTCCGGCATAAGATCGCCCTGCAATCGCCAGCATTAGCAATGAAAAGCTTGTTCCTAACAATTAAAGCAGCAATGGCAGTGCATCCTGGATGCCAGTCTTTCTGGATAACTCCCTTGGATTTACGATGAGAAGCTACTTCATCTCTGAAGGCAATATCTGTCTTCACAAATGCTTCCACCAATGCATTAGCAGGACTGCATCCATATGTAGACGTAAATCTCTGGAATTATATATAAGACATAGAATTATTGAAGAAAAGTAGAAAGCTATAACAATATTACCTTCTTGTGGAAGATAAACTTCGCAGAAATCCGGGCAAAGCTTTAGCAGAAAACTCAGCAGCTGCTCCACCTGCATGCATTGCGATCACAATCACTAATTTATAGAGTACACAAAGCATTAGCATTAAGGTCTGCTTGAAAAAAGCCCAAAAAGAACAATATCTATGCACACCAGACTTCTTTGAATGTAGTAGTAATAGAGGAATAAAGAAACAGAAAAAACAAAAAATATGTGGAATGGAGATTGTGTGCCTGGTTCAACACCACATTTGTAAACCTTACACATCTTAATTAAAAATGGAAAATCATTAATATTAAAATAAAAATAAAACATATCTAGAGCAACTCTGGAACTTTGAAGTAGAAGTTCATTGTTGTTCAAAATATGTAATTTAAACTCTCAGTATAAGAAATGCACAGATAAAACTGAAAATGCAATAAATACAACCTCTAAAAATGTAATAGAATATTTATTTTTTTAGTATTTAATTTAATAGGGTTGTGGAAGGAAGTTAAACGGTTCAATCTAATCATTTTGAACAAACTGCCCACTTAGGATTTGCAATTATCACATTTTGTGCATCAGCGGTATTAAAAGTAAGTCATTTACCACACCTCTATGACCATCAAAAATACCAAAAAGATGTATCTCCTTTTCGTCGCACATATGGGGCATAAGGAAGTGTGTATCCTCCATAGTTTCCCTCTTCCCACATGTAGCAAAGGATCCCCAAGAAAGCACGGGAAGGTAAGCCACTGGATCATCTGAAGAATCAGGCCAAATTCCAACACCAGAATTAGGTGTAACAGAAGCCCTGGAATGGTGCTCTCCCTGCACAGACCAACTGATACTCTGTTGATATATTTGGAGGTTGTTGGTACTATCCATAGTTTTATCATCTTCACAAATTGAAATTTTGGCTGAGGTTTTATCTTCTTCCATAGTTTTATGTCTTTCTTCAAGAATTACACCAAGCTCCACAACTATATCATCAAATGAAGGTCTGTTTTGAGAATCTGCATCCCAACACCTCTCAATTAATGATAGTAAACTTGCTGGTGCACCTAACTCAAGACCAGCTAGAACTGGTCGTAATCCATCAGATACCACAGCTGCAGTAAGTTGCTGCTCAGTATAGTTCATCTCTAATACAGTATGGGCCTGTCAGTTATCCATTTCATACATCAATGAACCACCAAATTTATAACATAATACTTTAAAGCACATAGTAGAACTGCTCATTATGTTCTATGGAAGATTGATCAAGTAAATATAAAGGATCAAACATAAGTATGACTACAACAAACGTGACTCCATAGAACATCATATTTAGAAATTTAGAACACCGGACGCTTAATCTAAGATGCAGAAAAGGCAATGGTCAAAATGGTACTGCACGTGAGTTCTTATCCATGAATATGAGATAAAACTTAAGAGTTTACACGAAAATAATGTATAGCATAGGAAGAAATCAAGGTATGACTTTATTTTTTTTTATCAGCAAATTACTTTATTAAAAAGTAACAGAATATTATCACCGACTATCACTCGAGGAGGGAGTATAGAGATAATAATAACGAAAGGAAAGACTTACAGTGAAAGATTGAAACAAGAAATAGAATAAGAAATGAAAAATCAACAAGGTTTTCGACGAAAATTTGCTCGCTCTATCTCTATTTCTTGAATGTCATGAATTGCCTCTTCATCGGAAAGCTCAATCGTGAAACCCATACGTTTCATAGAAGCGAAAGTTCTGAAAGTCTCTTCTAAAGAAGTATAATCGGTATTTGCAAAGAAACCAGTCTTCTTAGGCTTCTGCTTCGCCTTGGATTTGGAAATAAAATCGGCAAGAGGGGTACTCCAACATAGATGGGAAGGCCCAAAACAGAGATGGCCTCTGGGCCCAAGACAGGAGGCAAAATCCCAAAAAGCCCAAAAGGCACAATCTGCCCCATCTAAAGGCAGCCTTCAAAAATGGCCTCGAGAGATTGCACATTGAGAACAAGACTCTCGGGAATATGGACGGCTGAAGGAGTCGCACGCGATGGGATGGGCGAGGCAATGGCAGGAGAGATCTCGGGAGTAAGCGAGACTGCGAGAGGTCACCAGCATGCGAGGGGTCGCCGGAGGGCAAGGTCGATTCCGCCGCCGGCGTGAACTTGCCTTCTTCCAGTAAGCCATTAGATATAGGAACGGTCGACGACTCCGAAGCCGAATTCGGCGATTTCAACTCCGGCGATTCCGATGCCGGCGATTCCGACTCCGCCGATGAAGACTCCAGAGACGAACTGTCCACATGAAACAAAGGGCGAGTAGATTCAGAGAGAATAATGGGGATGCCTCCCGAATCGACTCCATCAATCTGAACTGGGAACAATTTTTCGAAAATTTGAATCTTTGCTATCGCTGAGATTGGGGTCAGAGATGCAGAGAGAACAATGGCCAAAGCCCGATCGAAATGGTGGCCAGAGGAGCTCGCCGGATGAATGCAAACCACTTCACCAACAAGACTTGCACAGTTTTTAATGGATTCCAGTGACCAGCAAGTTGGAGGAAGACCTTTGATAGAGATCCATTGAAATAATCTCCCTCTTTCAACCAGTGAGGGCTTGCATCGGAAATCAAAGAACAATCGATCCAAGGAGGACCAGTTTTCTTGCTTTGAGACATTGAAGCCATCCTGCAAGTCGAATGAGACAAGAAAGGCTCTATTGCCTAATGAAGAAATCGAAACGCCAGAGATGTTGTCCTCCGACAACTGGTATTGGATGACCTCGACATCAATGTTGGAACGAGCGACTGCCACAACACTGGATTGAACAGTGAAGTTTGGGAGACCATTGCATTCAAGAGCAGCAGCAGTGGAAAATGTCAGGGCTTGAGGAACTATCTTGCATCCCGCAGCAACCTCCAGGTACGAGCGAACTGAGTTAACAGTTTTCCGGGGCTTAAACTTCTCGCGGGGACAGGATTTTGGAGAAAGTCCTCTTGCTAAAGCAACTATCATGCGCCCATGAGGATAAGAAGAGCCATGAAGGGAATTTATGGCTTTATTCGCAGCCTCCGGACAGGTGAAATGGACGAAACCAAAAGGTCTACCACTGGTTTTATGTTTTTGAGGTATGGAGATTGAGGAGATTTTTCCAAACTGGACAAAGCTAGCCTTAAGCTAAACTGCGGGGTTTTGGGAGGAAGGTTGAAGGCAAAGACTGAAGAGAGAGAGGTTGTCTTGGAAGGATGGGAAGGAGAGTGATCAAGGAGAGGGCTGGCGAGAGGAGGGGCAGGAGGTTTCATATTGTATAGCTTTTTAGCTCATGTATTTAAGAAATCAAGTTAGAATATTAATTATTTGAGCCCATAAAGAAATAAGTATTCAACTTGTACTCTTGTAGGCTCATTTCAACTAATTGGAGTTGCAGATAGAAATATTGCAAAGCCTTAAAATGTACACACTGCTATCAAAATTCATTGCACACACACATATAACGATGCATGTCTCATTGAAATGGCGAACCTGGGCTTCTGCACGAAGATCAGTATATGGTACAACACCAGTAAGAAGTTCACTGCAATTGGTAGAAACAAACTCATATGATCAATAATGGAACATGTAATAAGCAATTTTAAGTACAAGCTTCCAAATAGAAAATAATCAATACAATTAATTTCTACTTCAGATAGGAGTTTCATATGTTCTCATCATTAAGAGAAGTACAAATCCTTGTGTGTGTGAGAGAGAAAGAGAGCGTTGATGTTTTTTTTGAATTCTTAGGTCGTTCAGATTCACAGAAATTGTTATCTATGTATATAAAATCATTTTATATCATTGATTGACTGTCATGTTCCCTCCCTATTCCCCTACACCGCTTTTGGATATGATAGATTATATATTGCTAAAACAACAAAAAAAACTTGGGACGAGTTGAAATATAGTCTCACATCCAATAAAATCAGAAAAGGAGTTACATATAAGGCAAGTCAAACCTAACTAGTAAGATTGACCAGTTAATTGAGGAGCCCGACCGATTTATGTAGTGCAATTTTAAATTGGTTTAATGGTATCAGAGCTTGATTATTTTGGCATGTGGACATTTGACCATGTGACCCTTTTGTGCCTCCCTTTATGGTCTTGGTCCATATGGAAATAGGTTGTCTGCTATGATGTAATAGTCTTATCCTACAGTTGAGTGTTAAAGCACTGTGAAATTCTAAATGTAAAATATTATTATTGATGGAGTAGTTGAATCGATGAATTATAATAAACGATTTTTTTTATATAGAGAAAAATAGGAGACCAACAAGCTTAAGGGAACAAACTAAACAAGGTAGCTTAATACCAATAGGTAACAAAGTAAACCTTAATGCTCTAACAACCCCCCCCCCCCCCCCGCCGATCCCGCTCCTCTCCCACGCGACCGCGGAGGCCACGGAGGTCTCCGGGTACTACATTCCGGCGAAGGCCAGAGTCCTGGTCAACGTGTGGGCCATCGGGCGGGACAAGAGTGCTTGGGAGGACCCGGAGGCCTTCAAGCCCGCCCGGTTCCTCCAGCCGGGCGTGCCCGATTTCAAAAGGAACCATTTCGAGTTCCTTCCATTCGGGTCGGGTCGGAGGTCATGCCCGGGCATGCAGCTCGGGTTGTACGCGTTCGAGCAGGCGGTGGCTCATCTGCTCCACTGCTTCACGTGGGAGTTGCCGGAGGGGACGAAACCGAGTGAACTCGACATGAGCGACGAGTTCGGACTCACCGCTCCGAGGGCAACACGACTCGTCGCCGTACCGACGCCGAGGTTGTTGTGTTCACTTTATTGAGTGATCTCTTATTGTATGCTTTTCTAACAGACATTATCTCGTTATTCAGCTCGAGCTGTCATGTTAAAGTCTGATTAAGTGTTGGGTGAGAAGTATGTCCTTCCCGACTTTCTTAATGTTACAGCTATTGAACATTTCTTCAAAAATACACTAGATTTTGTTTAGTTTTTAAAAACATTTGACTCGAGTTAGCTGAACTTTTCGTCTCTCCCACGCCTCCTATTTTCGTCTGCAAGACTTCATATGTAAACGAGTTAGAGTCTAAAAGAAAATAACGAGCTTGAATTATTTTTCAAAAATTTATTTTAAACAAATTTTCGTCATTTTTAAATAAATGTACACATTTTACAAAAAGTTTCGAGTTCACATCCAATTTGACAAAATCAGAATAGTTCATACCCGCTTTTGCACTATTTGCAAAAGTTAGACAAATCGCGGCCCGATTTTGCAATTAATCATAAATAGAAAATTGCATAAACATGTCCCATTACTCCCAAAAATTTCAAAATTTAGTTGCCTGAACTTGGCCCCCAAAATCACTTTCTTTCACATTTACTATGTACAAAATCCATGAGAAACCATGGAAGAAGCTATAGTTAATAATCAAATTTTACAGCTAAAGAAGAGAACCATGGCAGGTTCAACACAACAAAACATTTATTTCTCAAAACCCTTTTGCCTGATAACATAATGTCACAAGCAAATGGAGAAAGCTGTGAAAGCAAAAAGGAAACACAATAAAATGGCATTGCCTACCAAATTCTACTTGTTCTTACTTGGGTCGCCTGCCCAGAATTTCATCGATGCCTCGCTTCACGCATATTTTGACCGTCACCATGTTCACAAGCATCCTCGACGCCACCAATCCCGCGTTCCTTGTAAACCTGCGGTTTTGTAGGAGGATCGATCTTGTCAGTTTTTGGAGTTCAGTAATCGATCGATTATGCGCCCATATGTACATTTTTCATGACATTTCATTTATTTTCTTGCCTGCTATAGAAATCCTCTCCTCTCGTGGGATGAATCGGCTTAAGCATTTCCTTCCCAGCTTCAAGACAACAGATTTCAGGCGTAAATGCATATGTGAACAATGCACAGTTTCATGTAAAAGGAAAAGGGAAAAGTGCACTTAGCTACACATTTTCCACCTAGCTACACCCAACTAAGTGTTGGCCATTTCAGATACACCCAAGTTTCATAAATTTCCACCTGTTAAGTTTTTGGATGGAAGACGTTAATTTTGAAAGTGAAAAGACGAAAATACCCTTGTTCAATAACCATTGTTTTTCCCCTGCTCGAGGCACCTACCTTACCCATTACCATAAAGAAAGAAAAAATTAGTGTTCACACATTACGGCAATCTGTAATTGAAATGAATCAATTGCACAGAAGTGAACCATGTACTCGAACTCATATACTGTTATGTAATTTCTTCACCTCCTGAAAATGTCAGATTCAATTTTCTACTCCACAGGGTGGTAGGAAGAATCAATACTTATTGTAATATAACCCAACAAAAAAGAAGCAGAGTTTCGATGGAAATAACTTCCCACAATTATCACATGCACTCAGCTCATAGAAGGAAATATGTGACAATATCAAGAACATTGGGGATCATCCAGTAATTATTTATTAAGATCAATTCAAAATATGGTTTAACTGTAAAAATAAAATAAAAACTAAAAAGAATACCTTCTTCTTTATCACGAGGAACAGCAGGTATTGTGTCATCAGCTTTACCTCTTACATGGAAATAAACCTGCAATATTCACGAGTCAGAAGAAAAAAATTGAAAATATCTTATTTGCTTTCAAAAAACCTAACTAAAAGATGAAAAGTACACTTAACTACACCCAACTATATACCTTTTATACGCTAAGAATGTGCTATTTCAGATACACCCATATTTCATAAATTCTCATATGTTGAGTTTTTGGATTTGAAAATGTTAATCAAAGTGAGAAGACAAAAATACCCATTGGTTCGTCGACGAAGAAGGCGGCTTGGGAGGGTGGGAAAGGTTCGAACATGGAGGCGGTGGTTGGTTTGGGACGGTGTGGACTCGGGATGGAGGTCGGCGGCCAGTACCCAAAATTGACCAAGGGTGTTTTCGTCTTTCACTTTGAAAACTAACATTTTCCATCCAACGACTTAGCATGTGGGAATTTATGAAACTTGGGTGCATCTGAAATAGCCGACTCTTAGTTAAGTGTAGCTAAGTGTACTTTTCCCTAAATGATAATTCCAGCAATACCAAATCCTACAGTACAATTGCATCATATTAGTCTTGACGTGAAAATGCTGGCATGCCCTCGGAGAGAGAGAGAGACCTGAATACCAATTGGGCAATCTGGCATTTCTATTCTTTCCTTATCATTTGTGATATCTTTTCCAACACGGTACACTCCATAACCAACACAACCATAATAGAATTCAATGAGACGCTTTCCGTCTTTAATAACTTCGAGCTCACTCGCACTAGGCCGACGAAGACGATCTGTATATAGAATTGAACTTACATTAATATGGCCCAAGGGATAATTATAACACCCACATTCCAATTAGAAAAAGGGAAAAAAAAAGCGAAAAGCAAGTAAACAAGATAAAACTCAAACACAGCAGGAACCATAACAATTCCCAAATATTTTATGACTGTTTTGGGGAAATAAAGACAAGGGAAAAGTACACTTAGCTGCACCCACATATACACATTTTCCACTTAGCTACACTGAACTAAGAGTTGGCTATTTCAGATACATCTAAGTTTCATACAATTCCCACATGTTAGTTTTTGGATTGAAAATTTTAATTCTTAGAGTGAAAAGACGAAAATACCCTTGTCAATTTTGTTTACCGGCGGCCTCGCCCTCCTCCGACGAACTCCACTTCCATCCTGAGTCCACACCGTCCCAAGCCAACCACCGTCTCCATGTTCGAACCATTCCTACCGTCCCAAGCCGCCTTCCTTGTCGACGAACTCAAGAGTATTTTCCTCTTTTCACTTTCAAAATTTAACCCGTGGGAATTTATAAAACTTGGGTGTATCTGAAATAGCCAACTCTTAGTTCAGTGTAGCTAAGTGCACTTTTCCCTAAAGACAGTGTTAATTTTATTTCGAATCTATATGCTTCCATGAAGCAATATCTGTTATCATATATACAGTCAATTCAGTTCAGAGCAACAGCAATTGCAATTCAATTCAATTAGGATCAAAACATTTAAAGCAGATGTTGAAAGCATAACTGAGATCTTCTTCATATCTACAAGGTTTTGGATAATCAACTGTACAGTAACCATTTCAATACATGCCAATAGGTCCAAAAAATTGTACTCATAGTAATTCACAATCACAAGAACTTAATTCATCCTTCAATAGCAACAGAAGAAAATGAGAATAAACCTAAAACTGAACTTTATAAGTATTTTAGCAATTTCATTCAGAAAACCAAATGTATCCCCAAATTCTTCTTTGTGCCAAATCAAAAGAAACCAAAATGGGTTGCCAGATTGAAATAAATACCCTTTTTCATATATTTTTTCAATGTCAAAATGATGAATTCGATCAAACCCATTTCGTGAAACACCTCAAATAAATGAAATCAGCAATGCAAAATTGCACAAACATGTAATTAAAATATGCACAGAAA
>JAYMTQ010003039.1:0-10696 GCA_036897385.1 Geranium incanum
TAAAACTTTAAAAATCACAAGTTTGGTTCTGCATTGCTTGATCATAACATGGTTGAACTCAAATCTTGATTCGCAACTTGACGATAAAAAAATAACAATACATATTGAAAATAAGAAATACAAACCAGCACTAATTATGAAAGCTCATCTATACCATAAACAATTATGAAGCTCTAATCCTTCATCCACCGTAGATTATCATCAAAAAACAGACCCAGCCCCAATTCGTATTCACCAAACACGAGCATCACAAAAATCCAACTGCAAATCCATCATAAGCCCAAGACCCTCAACAGAATTTGTACTCAACAAACATGAAAATCACATAAATAAACCCACTTACTAATAACCTTCCACATCCGACGAACTAAAATCTAATAAAATATTAAATGTGAGTGGTAGTTTGAAGCACAAATCACCCGAGAATTAAAAAAGGTAATTCATACTTACTAGCTTTAGCAGAACTAGAGTGGGCGATTTGGGCCATAAGTGAATGTGATTCAGTCTTTTTATTAGGATAAAACCCGCTGGAGTAGAATAAATAAATGATTATAAAAATTGACCATCAAAATTTACGAGACAAGTTAAGTATCCATCGATTAGGGTATTGTTGTCCAAATAACTCTGTACAAATTTCGCCAATATGAACATATAGACAGAGAGAGACCTTCTCAATCTGGTATTGTATTATGTCGCAAATTTTCCTTCACTAATTTGGTTCTCATCTGGTGATTCCGTTGATGATATTTTCGGCTTCCGAGAATATCCATAACCAAGAGAACTCCCACTGGTTTCACATAGCTGCAAATTTAACACACAAAAAAGGTTACATTTGTTTGAGAAAAACTAAAGTTGATTCCCAACTTCCTTGCTCAGCAAGCCAATCAAATTTATATTTGAAATATAAAGATCACATGATATTGCATACCTCCGTAAGCTCCGAAAGGTGGCGAGATCTAAATTCATTGATTGTTGCCGTGATCTCGGACATGGGCAGTTTAGCCTAAACAGGGAAACAATTTTGTGCAAATGTACAGCACTTTAGCTCCATATAACAGTAATGCGGACATATATTCAGAATTCAGCAGGCTAACATGTATATTCATGCAATTACCAATTCAACCTTAAGCAAAAGGGCAGGCCAGCATGCAATAAAGATATGTTGAACAATCTATGCTAGGTACTAAATCCCGGATTAGAGCGGTACATAATATTAGATGATATTGTTGGTTGACATTGGCTCCTCGTGGCTAAAATGTCACAAGTACTATGCAAATGAGCAATACTATCTCATCTTTGAACTATGCAATATTCAACCAACTCAGTCAGCTGTGCACTACATTCCATTACCTTGTAGTATAAATAAATTCAAACATAAGTTAAAACCACCGCATATCAAGATGTGTTGCAAAATCAAATTATATGCAATTTGGTGATAATGTCTACCTGAGAAAGAACAGCAGCCGCTAATTGCAGACTCGGTTCTAAAGTCTCTGGCACAACCTGTAATGATTTGTCAGAGAAAATTATGAATAGAAAGATTTAAGAAATTAGTAAATAGCCTTTGTCATCTCAAATTTACTGTATTTACTGCCAGACCAATGGAAACCGAAAATATAGTGGTGTTTAATGTATATTCATATTTATAGTGAAATTAAGAATCTTGTTAGATGAGGTATCACAATATACCGCAGTAGCTCCAGCCTTTTCCAAATTTAGCCCGTGATCAACATCATGAGCACGAACAAAAGTCTTTACGTTGGGGAAATATTTGCTCAAGGCCCAAACAGTTCTATAATTTGCACCGGGGCTATCCAAAGTAATTGCTGCAGCACAAGCTCTTTCTGCACCAACTTTATGGAGAACCTACTCATTCAGAATTAACAGCATCAGATTAACATGAATTCCTTGCGAGTACATTTTTTGACAGACTGAATTACCTCTCGACTACCAGCATCGCCAAAATAAACAGGAAGGTCTAATGCACGCCCAACTGAAACTCTATCACTGAATTACACAAAATATGAACCAAAGTTATATTCAATATAAGCCTTAACTATTTAATAAGATATTTGCATATCACAGCATCACACGAGTAGACCATAAATAATCAGCATTACAAAAATGGTCAATCCTGGTCACTAACGATACAAGTAATATACTTCATAGAAGATTTGGTAAACCAGTCTATTTGATTGGAGCGAGAGAGTAAAATTAAAGGAAACATGCTCCATAAACCATTTCCTGGATTACTAAGGAGAAAAATTAAGAGTTAGAAACAACTTTAATAAATTTAGTTCCCTTCAGTCCCCGAGGGGACACCGCAACGGTTTGAGCCTCTCACGCTATTTGTGAAGAGGTCTGGGTTTCGAACCCCGTTGTGAACAGGGTGGGAAAGGGTTAAAGGGTAGATTTAGGATATGATGATGTAATTCAAAAAAAAAATTTAGTTCCCTTCAAGAATTAGTGATACCCTAGAGTAAATAGAGTAGTATATTAAAGAAAACAAAGGAAAAATTATATATGATAGTTAAGATAAATATTTTGACTACCTCCTCACATCAAGAGCAACAAATGGAATAAGTCGCTCTGAAAGAAGCTGAGCAATAATCTGGGGATAACAGAATAAAGAAAAAGAGCAAAGAAGTGTTATCAGATAGTTATGTACACGATTGGCTACTGATGGAAAATAAGAGGGAAACATTAAAAACACCTGACCAACTCGTCCAAATCCACAAATGATAATATGATCCTGCAAATCATCCGTCTGGAGAAAAAACAAACAATTAAGATCACTCAGTATAGAAATCTAAGTAGCAACCAGATAACATATGAAATAGCTGCCTACATAAATTATACAGAATTTTATTTGTTGCAGATAGGTCATTAATTAAAAATAACTTCACTTGTTAACAACTTATAAGGAAGACTATTCTGATATGCAACTTACTATATCTAAATAACAAATTTAGGATACCGGAAGTAGTGGAACATTTTTGCTACATTGAAGTGTTTTCTGGAATATACAAATCTGCATCATAAAAATTAATATTTTCACAAAGCAAAAGAACTTCAGTGAGTGCTTTGAGCGAAAGTCACCCCAGTAAAGTTCTCTGGAGCTTGTAGAGACTACCAGATCCCCCCAGAGATACATCTCTTTTTCAGCCAAATTGTGACACCTCAATTCTCACACCATATTTAGGTTTTACTAAGTGTTCTAAAAGTCCTTGACTTGTCCGATTAATCCTTCAATCCAATTTATTTTCCGATTAATCCCTGATTAGTCCCAAAAACGCTCTCTCCTCCCGACTAGCACCTAGTGTTTTTTAGAACACTGATTTTACTATTACTTTTGCATATGTAAATGTGCTCCCAACTATTGAGCAGTTATTTATATAAAATATATTTTGTAGTCTTACATCACAAATTCAAATCCTGCGGCAACTAGAAAGTTCAAAAACTAAACAATTTTGTGCTAGCATTTTTACCTCGCTCTCTACAGGTAATAAACTTCGGACATCATGACCTTCAAAACGAGAGGCAATTAATTGGCCTCCAGCAGCTAGCCATGGAGTGATGGCCATCGACATTCCCACCACAAGAAACAGCAAAGATGATAGCTGAGAAGACATTATACCCTGTAATATAGCAAGAGCATGATATTACTTGTACCAGCAACAACCAAACCTTTATTCTGTATACTATGCACAGTAAAGACCATGAGGAGTTCTGTTGGCACAGTTCAGCATTTCTGAAAAGAAAACACTATGCTAACAATCTGCTCAAGACCTTCTCAGAAAAGTATCTAATGCCTGTGAAATTATCAAGACACTGAAGACAGCCCCCCTGAGTAATTAGTTTACCACCTTCAACTAACTACCAAGGGCTGCCAAACCTATTAACCCAGAATAAGGTGTTAAATGTAAATACAAAAGATATTGGTTGAGGGATAACCTGATTAACAGCTTCCCCAAAGGCCACAAATGCAAATTCTCCACCTGGGGCAAGAAGAAGACCTGCTCTTATTGCTGGTATGATTGAAATGCCAAAAAGTTTACCGGCTAAAGCAACCAATATAGTCTTCCCGCCGATCAAGAGTCCCAAGGTCCCCATAATGACGGGAAAGTTTGAAAGTAGAAGTTTAAGATCAATAGACATTCCCACCTACAAATCCAAAAAAATGTGTAACTGTTAATTGCAAACATTTACTAACCTTTGTATATCAATTTGAAGACAATATAATTGTTAATATTAATCATAAAATCCTAGTCAACCAAGTAGCATTCTTGATTATTTTTATTCCTGCAGTGTAATCATTGTTTCCATGATATCTATTTGACCGAATATAAAACATCAATTTGCAAGAGAGAACATACACCAAAATAATGTACATTATAAAACTATTAATCTGACCAAACAGATAGATACATAGCTCTTCTATGAATGACAAAGCAACACACTTACCGTCATAAAGAAAAGACCCAACAGAAGGCCACGATATGGAGCAATATCTGACTCAACCTGTAAGGAGAATTCAGTTTCTGCAAGAAGCAAACCAGCCAAAAATGCTCCCAATGCCATAGAAAGTCCAGCCTGTTAATACAAAAAAATAAAATAAAAATTTACTACTACATCAAAGTACAAGAATTACTATGATCAGGTTATCAAATTGCATACCCTGGCTGTAAGGAGACTAGTGCCTAGAATAACAAGGAGTGTATTGGCAGAGAATATTTCTGCATTCTGATTTTCTGCAATTTGCCTATAAATTGGTCGTAGCAGCTGTAGATTACAAAAAGGAAAGATGAATTGGAGAAAGGGATTCAATATAAAATGGTGGAGAAGAAGAGAAACAGAGCATAATTGAAGTTCATATAAGTCAATCATAATGCATAAAACATGTAGCATATGTGTAGCTGGAGAAGTTAAGGACAAAACCATTAATAATCCCAATAGGCCCACCAACCATGTAAAGAGAAGTTTTAGCAAAATGGCTTGAGACAAAACCATTACTAAGTGATAACAAACTATGGCATATCAAATAATATTTTAATTCTGAAGCGGTGGAAATAAAATTTCAGCATTTAATTTAGGATAATGAACTCAAAACCATCGAGTACATGAACCGAACATTAACCTAGTTAAAGTATTGTCAACACGTACATTTAATTACATTCATAAAAAAGTAATCAGCACCAGGGCAATGATCCATGGAGATACAACAACTCTGAAGTTTCACATGATACCCTCCAGATAATATATAGGTTGAGGTCTACATAAGGGTGTATCTTAAACCCGTTACTGTCTTACTGATACAATAATTTTAAGAACTCCTAAGAATCACAAGTTTGATGGTGTCTTGCTTCATCATAGCATAGTTGAGCCCAAATCTTGATACAAAACTTGCTGATAAAAAAAGATGAAATATAGGTTGTTTCCCCTAATACATAGTGTCCAGTATTCCTTAAATGGATGAGAAGTGATGAATTTAAGATACATATTGCTCCATCCAAAGTATCATACATGTGAAACTATTTAATAATAGTATTGATTTGAAATATGTTTTTAAGTATGCATGACCTACCAGGCGCCCACCAGCAATTATGGCAGTTATTGCAACTATAGCCTTAACGGCAGCTAAGCCAAGAGCTTCAGCAATGGCCTGAAAACCAACCTGTAGAAAACCAGATGATATAAGCCATGATGAAGACACAAGCATCAGTAAACACACCAGTAGTTACTGCATGTATAATCTCCAAAAGCTGCTCTTCTACAACCTTTTAGGTCTCATCAAGAATGATCAGAAAGAATAGGAAAGAAGAATAAGATGTTGTCTTTAACAAATAGATATGGTTACCCCTCCTTTGGATGAATTTGGTGAAATGAGAGGTATAAGTATAAGGAGAACCACTACAGCCAAATCCTGAAGAGCACCAAAAAATACAAAAGGCAATTAGCTCAATCATTGATTGTGAATTACAAATGAAACTACATGAAAGAAAACTACAAGGATTGAACATCTCCACGTCATTAACAGAAGACCAAGCAGGAGAACCATGAATCCCAATTTAGAAAAACATCAAATAATCCACACTTGAAAATAACATTTCCAAATATGATGCTTGCTGAATTCCATGGGACACCAGAATATTATATTGAATCGGCGCATAGAATGTAAATATATTTATGTCCCAACTGAAGCTACTGAACCATGGAGATGTAGTTCTTAAGTTTCCCATTTTCATACCCTTGCCTAGTCTGAGTAGATTGAAGCGAAATTTGGGACAGAGAAATAACATACACAAGGATTTATATGTCAGTATTATGAAGATGCACGGCCAAGTATGCTACCAGAACAGAAACCATGCTCTCTTGAACATTACTTGCATTGCATGATTAACATGCATCCAAACTATGTTTTCTGGAAGATATATGCTAACCTGGAAAAGTAAGACAGAAAATGTTGCACGTCCATGCCGGGATGTGCTCTCACCACGCTCCTGCAAAACCTGTAAAAGAAGTGTGTAAATCACCTCACCTGTCCATCAAGAAGCTATCAACTAGGAGTCATTCTCAGTGTTGATTGTTGGTCCAATATGAGATCTGATGTCTAGAATAAGCGCTGTGGCCACAACCACAAGGAGAGTCCAGTGCATTCATGATTACTAGGGTTTCCAGTCTTTGAATGATGCTTACCAGGTTTTTTTTATTAAAGTAATTGTCAGTTCTCTTCTCTCTTTCAAATCATTGGGGCAAACAACTGATTAGAATATCACAATATAGTCAAAACTAATGCATAAGCTGGTCATAATAGCTACCTGTAGGACAACAGCAGTAGAAGATAGAGCCAGACCATTACCAATGACAATTGCAGCAGGACCAGCTTGTCCACAAACATAATGAGCAACCAAGCCAACTGCCACCGCTGTCGCCAAAACCTGTATTCGTTTTGAAGTAACAGATTTGTACATCAACAATATGTAACAATACTGAGCAAACATATATAGCAGCAATAACTGATCATTTTCAATCACCTGGGCAGAGCCTAGTCCGAAAACATATTTCTTCATGGAACTCAGCCTTTCAACAGAGAGCTAAAAAGTAAGATTAAAGTTTCAGGTTTTAGCTTTTAAAATCATGTAGGAGGTCAAATATAATTATGCAAACACAGATAGCAAGAGCTCAAAAGATAAACTCAACCTCAAGGCCAATATTAAACAACAAGAAAACAACTCCAAATTCAGCAATTGCCTTTGTCCCATGTACATGACGAATGATAGAGAGACCATATGGCCCAATCAAGATACCAGCAGCCAAGTAACCCAGAACAGGACTACCTATACATCACATCAGATACAAGACAAACTGTTAATGCAACCATACACAAATATTTGGGAAATAGTACAGAAAGGTAGAGATCTCATTGCCATATAAGCAGGTGAGGAAAAGGACTTTGATGCCAAAACCATCAAATTATGCTTCCAAGGATGCAGAATAATTGGAAAAGCTCAAGAAAGCATATGAGAGTGTAACATAAGAAAATAGAACCCATGGTAGGTAACATGTAAGTCCCACCTATAATTTATGAATTAAAGAAGGTTTATGAAATTTGGTTCCTATTCTAAGAGGTTAAGGAATGCACGAGACAAATGCATTACCTCCAGGAATTTTCTGGAATATAGGCACAAATATGACACTTGCGAGTAATAGCCACAACATGTCAAAGAGAGAAGCTTCCTCTTCATTCACCTGGAAAAAAAAGTTAAAAGGACACAAACAGTTGAATTAGTAGTCAGATGAACTCTGAAAGAGATTGTAACCATGAATAGAATCCCAGATTACCTCTTGATGAGGAAGCATTGCAATTAGTTTTTCTATTCTCTTAGGAAGCTTCTGTATTTGTCGAACAAGAGGTTTAGTACTTGCGGAAACTTCTTCAAAACTAGTAGTGATGGCATCGGGCTGTTGCTGCAACTGGGGACTCCTGTCTGTTCGCATAGCATAAAAGGTGGCCCTGCAGTAAGTCCCAGCCCCTTGTGAATAAGAAAGGTAAGCTAAATATATATTCCCTCCCCAAGTATGAAAATATGATAATGAGCACACACTTCTTTAAGATTTTGCAATATATTATATATTTAATGCATTGTAAAGAGCCAGTCAAATGTACAGCATTTCTAATGAACACCTCCTATTTCTACTAAGATCCCATAGAAAACGAAGACACAATAATAGGGGGAAGGATAGGTGGAGAAAAAACTCAATAAATTTGGCATACAGAAGATACATTTGTAAAAGAGATTCAGAGACAGTTATTATGTTGCATAGTGGAAACATAAGGCATACCCTGCACCAAGGAGAAATAATCCCACAACTAGCTTAGGCAATTGGGTCTTCAAAGATTCCACAAGACCCTGAAAAACTGAAGCTGTGGTGAATTCAGTCTCATCTACATCAGAAGAGAAGAATGAAGCAGAAAAGAACCGTGAAGACTTCTTAAGTGATGACTTCGGGGAACTCTCCCTAGTCACGTCCTTCTGTGTTTCTTGCTTTCTTGCTTGACCAACATTCTTTAACTTCTCTGCTTCCACATCAGCTTCTATAGGAGAATCCAAATTTAACTTTACATTCTCATAACCACCCAAATCATCAGATAGATTCAACTCTTCAGAATGCTGATAGTTATCAGGTAGGTCATCTGGCAGAGGCTCAAGAAGCAAAGAATCAGCATTAACTGGTATGATCATGTCTCCTTCAGAATCATCACCAGAAGTTCCTTGAGCACCTTTCTCCTCCATCATAACATCCTCATTAACTAAAGTCTGCATTTTGGTCATTTCCCCAATGTCAACATGAGCATTGGAAATAGATTTCTCTGCTCTCTGTAATGCAATCTCGGCATCACTAACTCGCTTTGCAGCTTCAACTTCAAAGGCAACAGCTTGTTCTGCTAAAAGCATTATATTTGCTACATCTTCCTCTGCATTCAGCGCGTCCATCTGTGCTTTTTCTGCCACCTCATTCAACCTGTCTACTTCTTTCTGCAATTCCTCCCTTTTATTCTGCAACTGTTTCATTTCTGCCTCACAGTCCACTAAACTTATCTGGCAGTCCTTTATATCTTCCCGAGCATCCAAAAGTGCTAATTCACGTTCCTTAATATCTATTTCACTATCACTTTCTCTTGAATCATCTGGCGAATTATTCCCTTTCTTTGCAACCTCAGAAGATTCTAATGCTACCTGAAGCCTTGCCTCAGCCAAAGAAAGAGCCATTGTAGCTTTTCGAACAGCTTCTTTAGCAATACTTTCTTGATTCACTATCTCCTGAACGGTATCAAGGGTAGAATTAACATTATCCCAAGCACTTGTTGCTTCATCTGTCAAGGCTATGGCAACCTCAGATATTCTCTGAGCTTTCTCCTCAAACATGGTACTATTAAGTCGTGCAACTTCCAATTCTTTCAAAGCTTTCTGTAACAGTTCCCTCAGTTCATCGACACTGGGTACCTCCTCCACTTGGTCATCTCCTTGCTCCTCGCTAGAATCATCTGCCTCAGAAATGGGAACAGGCCCTTCCACCAAGCTCGCTTCATTTTTCTTATCAAACTCCACATTCCAACCATTACCATTGAGATAAGCCAGAGAATCATCACCCTGACACTGCAACCGGAAATTCCACGAGACCTTTAAAACGCTGTCAAAATTGCAAAACAAAGGTCTTTTCGAACTCCCCAAATGACCATGAATATATCTCCCACTTGCCATGCTCTGATTCATAGTAACCATTCTCTTCATCTTCTTGCTCAAACAGGTCTTGGTAACAACCCTTGGAGGCCCAAGAATTTGACCCCCAAATCCTCCATTCCTTAGCATAATCGGCGAATTCAAAATAGGATAACCCGTACCTCCACTGCCATGAAACACACTTGGCAGCTTCAAACCACACTCAAAATTCATGACCCAGAAAGCACAAAACCTAAACAAGGCCTAAGAGTGGCAGCAGACTCTCATGAACCTCTGGTCAAACACCTGGTGCCACAAGAAAAATGCATTCATAAGATAGCGAATCTAACCTAATTAATTCGAATTTCTACAAAAATGAACTCGTAATTACTAATTAGTTCGCTTCTACTGCCATAAACATCACAAATGCGCCCACACACGTATCGGAGCAATCTCATTCCAATCCAAATCTTCAGACTCAATTCCACGGCTCTATAGAACACACATTACCGTGCACATGCAGAATATAGACACACAAAAAAACGTATGTACAAATTGAAAGGAGAGAGAAAGGGACTGACCGATCAAAAGGGCAGATATGGAGGCTGAGTCGCAGAAAGAGACGGGAGTGATGGCTCTACTCAGAGAGTGGTCTTGTTCGTTGCAAAGAGCA
The DNA here is from genome assembly GCA_036897385.1 of Geranium incanum. NCBI lineage: Eukaryota > Viridiplantae > Streptophyta > Magnoliopsida > Geraniales > Geraniaceae > Geranium > Geranium incanum. The sequence continues at coordinate 10,396 of JAYMTQ010003039.1, forward strand.
CGTAATTAATGGTGACAAATTCTGTGTGCGAGCTCTTCTTGCTCCGTTCTCTGTTTGGCAAGCGAGAAAATGTGAGAAAAGAAAAAATTGGAAGTGAAGTGAAGTGAAAAGACGAGTTAAATAAGGGCACGAGGCTCCAGAAGCCTTGCATTACTATATAATTTCCTCCTATTTCTCGGCAACCAAACAGATGTGAACAACTAACGAATAAATTTTGTGGGTGGATAAGAAGAGGAAAAGAAACGAGAACAAGCAAGCGAGACAGTAAAAACCGAAAGAGAACACGCAGAGAAACTTCCTC
>JAYMTQ010003040.1:0-10695 GCA_036897385.1 Geranium incanum
ACGTTCTTAACTTTCGAAATTTATGGATCATATAGATTCTTAACATGTAATGAATTATAATACGTTCATAACTTTTGAGACTTATGAAAATTTGTAGATTATATGTTTTTAACTTTTGACTTCACTATAAATATTGTGATGCTCAATCCTAAAATATGTTGACTATAATTGTTAGATAAATGAATGTTGACGATAGAGATTAATCGGGACAATTGATGCTCATTTTCAGAAGATTAATCACTTCATTAATGTAATTAATGTGAATGAGACAAAAGTCAACCACCCTTTTGTTTGACCACAAAGCACGAGTTTCAAAAAAAACGTAAAGACTCGGAAGCTCCCACCACACGTGCCGTCGTGTCGACGCCGAGTTCCTTAGCGACGAAGGTCAGGGGCATAATCGTCATTTCACCTCAACGACCGCGTCTTCTTCTGCTCAACTTTTTCGTAAACCCTATCGGTGGCTCAGTTTCTAAATCCTTTGTGCTTTTGCCAAACAGAATCGAATTTTCCCGAGAAAATAACAAAATTTTCTCGCGCCGGAGCTGAGGAGAAATGGGGCTTCTCTCCAACAGGTAACATTCTCTTCCGTTCCGCTCGGATCGTAATCGCCATTCGCTTTCTTAGGGTTTCGATTTGGGGATTTATGGATTTTTTGTGTGTTTTGAATCGCGATAGGGTTCGTAGAGACAGCTTGAAACCAGGAGATCACATATACTCTTGGAGGACTGCTTATATCTACGCTCATCACGGTTTGTCTCTTCGATTCACTGAATATTTTTGGATTTTGAATTCGGAATTGTGTTCTGTGTCATGATTTTTGGGGGATTTGGCTTTGTTTTCAATTTTATGCTAAATTGTCGTGTCTGAATCGCCATGGGATTGAAAATGTTTGTTTTTTTCTGATTTTGTTTGGATTGTGTGAAGTTGTAGAGCTTTTTTGTTGGATTTAGGAAGATTTGAGAGTTTAATTGTAACCCTAGAAAATTCAAGTGCTCATTTTTACACATCAATGCTTTGCAATATTGCGCAGCTCGAAACTGAAGGCTTGGTATTGATATATTTTGTAGGGATTCGAAAGCTGAAAGAGGAATGGATGTTGATTAATTTACGTGATTATTGAGTATTTAGCAATTGGTTTTGTTCGGTTTCTTATTAGGATACTGCATAGAACTGGTTTTCATAGTTCTTGTAGCTATAGATTGAATTGGATTAAACATTGGTTAGAGAAGTCATGAAAAACAGGTTTTAGACTTTGTGTGGCTTTTTGTAGTGATCATGTCTTTCTTTGGTTGGAGAAAAAAGGGTGGAAATGTGTTTATTTTAGGAAAAATTGCAAAAAAGTGCCGTATAATATTACACTTTTGCAAAAAGGTGATGTGATGTTTTTAATGACAAAAATGTGAGGTGTTTGCATTTTTCTAGCAAAATGTGTGTATTTTTATAAAGATGAAGAAATTACCCTTGAAATTAGAAAAATTAAAAATAAATATTTTTAATTTCAGGCAATTTTGTCATTTTCATAAAATACAAACATTATAGGGCATTAACAAACAACAAGAGTACCCTTTTGCAAAACTATCATATCATAGGCCACATTTCCCTTCAATTTTATGTCTTCTAGGTAAGTATTGATGTGAACTTTTGTATGTGTGAACAAAACCAGGCATTTATGTCGGGAACGATGGAGTCGTCCATTTCACCAGGCACGGCGAGGAAGTAGGAACGGGCACCGTACTGGACGTTATCTTGGTTAGTTCGTTGCCGGCCCGAACACGGGCTCCCTGCCCCACGTGCGTCCTCCCGACGGAAGGCCACGGGGTTGTGTCCTCGTGCCTGAACTGCTTCCTCGCGGGAGGCATACTGTACCGCTTCGAGTACGCCGTCAGCCCCGCCCTCTTCCTGGCAAAGGCGCGAGGCGGTACCTGCACCCTCGCTCTCTCCGACCCGGGCGAGACGGTCGTCCACCGAGCAAACTACCTGCTCGAGAACGGGTTCGGGTGCTACAACGTGTTCAAGAACAACTGCGAGGACTTTGCCATCTACTGCAAGACGGGTCTCCTCGTCCTGGACCAGGCCACAATCGGGCAGGGCGGCCAGGCCGTGTCGATCGTGGGCGGGCCTCTCGCGGCCGTCCTGTCCACGCCGCTGAGGCTCGTCTCCACCAATATTTACGGGATGGCGGCTACCGCGGTCGGGGTGTACTGCGTCAGCAGGTATGCCGCGGATCTCGGGAGCGGGATGAGGAGAGACGCCATCAAGGTCTCCGTGGAGGACCTGACGAGAAGGTTGGCAACGGGGCTGTTGCAGGTGGTTGAGCCGCAGTTGGTTGAACCACAGAGGTTGCTAGCAGCACCTGTTCATTAGTATACGCTTAACAATGACGAATAATTTGTATGATTTTATGTTCTGGTTTTCTTGTGTTGTGTTGTGAAAGACTTGGTTTGTAAGAATTTGGTTATGGATACAACCCATACAAGGCAAGTGCAAATGTTGAACTTGCATTATGTGTTCGTGTGTGCTGTATTGGATTTTACATTATGATATTGCTTATTATCAACTTGCGACCTCTATGAAACAGATTTTGTAGCCTATTAAATGCATCTATGGTTGGAGAAGGCACAAAGCAGCAGATATTATAGTGACAGGATTTGCATTTTTACTTGCAATCTAGGGTGTAAACTAGGAGTGTCCAAAAGTAACGAAGTGACTTGAGCTGAACTGATCCAAAAACTAATCGAATTAAAAAGAATTTAATTGGTTTGAGTTTGGTATATAAAATAAGAATTGATAAATAATTGAATCGTATTGAAAATCAATTGAATTGAACACATGACTTATTTTAAGTCATCGGTGATTATTAATTGGGCCTAAACATAAAAATTTCCACTGAAAATCCAACCGAAAACCAAACCGAAAACCAAACACTTAAATCATAATCAAAAGGATTTTTTTTAATCAATAATCATCAAATCAAAATGATCTAAAAATCCAAATGAAAATCTATGTTAAATAATAATCAAAATGTTCAAATACATGAGAATTTTACAATTTTATGAAATTCAGTTAATGACCAACATGTTTAAAACCGAGTTCCATCAGTTTGGATTTTATTTTCTTAAAACTCGAAGCAATTATTTTTTCATTCGAGCATTACAAAATTAGGCTGAACAAGTGAAAGTGAACGAGAGCAGATAAAAGAAACATTGTATATGATGGCAAAAATTGCATGTTTCAGTAGGTAGCTACAACAGAAATTTGAAAGCAAAAATTAACATGAAAAATGGGGACATGTGTAGAACTCAATTTCAGACTCTGAATCCTCCATCTCAGCACTATTATCCTATTAGACTAGCAGAACTGCATTCACACAACCGTCATTCTCTGGATTATTCATGATCTGAGCGTATTTACCTGCAAGCACCATCAAGCAAAACTAAGTACCAATGAATTATGAAGAGAATAACGAAACACACATTGAGAGAAAAAAAAAACTTACCCCAAACAACCTTTCCGGCAGGTGTTACCAAACCGAGTTCACTCACATTCACCTGTAATTCAGGCCATGCCAGATTAAGTACATGCACTGTTTCAAAGTAGTGAAGAATTGAGTCATTGCGATGAAAATTCAAATCAATTACCTCGATGATGGTTCCCTTGGTCAGAACACCAAGAGATGTGTACATAGCTCCATTGGGATTCTTCTTCAATCCAATGATATCGAGATAAAAAGTGCATTTGAGCTCGGGATGTGTTACATTGGCTTTGTTGAAGCGGAGACCTGTTGGCCGGATAAACCTCTCGTACTTGGGAGGTTTTCTGGTGAAACTTGGCCCAACGAATGTGGCCTTAGTGACCATTCTCTTCCACTGCTTGGCTGCAAAACAATAATTGGGCAGACACTATTATACAGCATGATTTCAAACTTTAACCATCTTCTCTGCACAAATCCAGATCTAAATTACACAAATAAAAGTCTTCTAGCTTGTTATATATAGCTGCTACACCAAAACTAGGTGCAAAGAACCAACCAGACTGGCCCAGAGGATAAATCAGAATTAACAAAAACCACCGGAACTTTTATTTTATGCATTGGAAAAATATGTTTTGTTATTAATAAACTAGGAAAGGGAAAAGAGTAACTGTGACATCAAATCCATTAACATTAGTTATTCATCAAAGTTTCATTTATTTAATGTCCAGAACTCCATGAGGCTCTACAGCTCAGAAAAGTTGAGCAAAAATGCATTTATTTGCATGGGGTGCTAGAGGGGCTTATCCAAGGCTTACTCGAGTTATTGCTCAAGAGAGACTACCATGAAAAATGATAAAATCTTACAACATGTCTGATATGATGAACTCGTCTTCTTGAATTTTGTTATGTGCAAAACATCAATTGCCAAATCAGAAATATACAAAATAAGAGGTCAGAGGACTTTTTTAGGCTACAATTAGATGTTATGATGGTGAGGAGGTTGTAGACCACTTACTTTTCCTTTTACCAGTTCTGACCACTTTAAACATCTCATCTTCAGCCACGGGTCTAACCTGAAGAAGTAAAACAACTTCAAATTGTCAATACGGACAATGGACAAACATAACCACACAAACACATATAAAGCAGTGTATGTGGAGTACGATAGAAAAACAGCTAGCAGAAAATGGTGCGATGAGACAATCGGGTAAAGCTCACCTTAGGCAGAGGGACTTCCCATTTTCCGGCCTTCTCTTTCCTCTTTTGCTTTATCGTATTACTAAGAACCTACATAAATCATTATGCCAGATTCAAATATGAGGGAGAGTGAATTTACATTAATCATCGAGTAATTTTATTATTAATATATAGCATAGGAAGGTAGCATACCTTTGCTCGTGTTGTGTTTTCACGATCCAGGAGATAGGAAGGAACAGCACCATCCTGAACATTATCGTCAACCTTGCGTCTGGTTGATGATTCGTCATGCATAGCCAATCTGTTCACAATCACAAACAGAGATGTTATGTAATCTTCAACTTCATTGGCAATAATAATAAAGGAACAAAAATAACATAATGCAATACGCAAGATGTCAGTAAATGGATAAAATCAGAAAACATGATCAAATATGCAAATTGGGGTGCCTTTGGTGATGCATGTATTAGGCAATAATGGCCAAGAATCAAGAATACAAAATCACAAATATTCCAATACACTATAAACCAACCCCCGAGCTACTCTTGCTAGAGCTATTAAACCACATCTACTACTCCCTCTATCACAAAATAAGTGTCCCACTTGACTATTGAAAAGAAATCAGGATTAAACTTTTTGTGTTCGACTTTCCACCCTTTACTCCGTATGTTTCCATATCCTAGCTATCTAAGTTTTTAAAAGTATAACTAACTACTTTGGTCAGATATTATTGGCAATTCATTGCTCGTTAACTTATTAAAAAAGTTGGACACTTACTTCGGTACATAATTTCTACTAAAGTTGGATGCTTATCTTGAAACGGAAGGAGCATGTAACAACTTAATAAAGTATCATATTCTACTTATCCTAATTCGATTTTAGGCAATTCATTACAATAACTGAAAAGGCTCCGGATATTGTAGCTATCACATAATGTTGTTTCTCATGTGTTGGAAAATCTAAATGACCCCAAAAACAAATTTCCACAAGGAATTCTAGTGACATGTTTCAAATCACAAAAAATCAAAAGCAATTATAAAAGTAACAAAACTCACGTCTTCTTCATGAGAGCCTTCTCTTGATACCGCTTCTTAGCAAACATCTTACCCTTAATACCCAGAGTCTGTCACATTCAAATCACAAAAATGAGCACCCAAAAACAGCAATAGCAATCAAAATCAAGAACAACCCAATCAAACAGAGAGCAACCAAAGGGAAAATCAAAATGAAACCTTCTGGGCCTTAGCAGAGCGCTCATGGACCTCACGAGCCTCCCTCTTGCGCTTGCGCTCGAAGTGGTCTGGCCGATAGCCATTCCTCTTCCTGTGCAGGTCTATGTAATCTCCTTGAGGCTAAAAAGTAAAAAACCACAATCAATCGAAATCAAAATCATGAAAAAATAAATAGCAACATGGAATCGAATTGAACGATGGAGCGATGAATTCGAGAGCTTGCGAACCATTTTTGCAGAGAACTTGGGAGCTTCGATTTACAGAGAAACCCTAGCAAAAGAGAGAGAGAGAGGATTTGATTTGGTTTTAACGGTCAATTGGGTTTAAACGGGCCAATGATTAATCGTTTATGGGCTGAAAGGTGCGGTTATTGGGCTATTTTGGGTTTGGTTTCACGGCCCATTCATTTGATAAAAGCCCAAATTTGTCCATTCATTTGAAGTGCCCCTAACTGGTTCGAGACAAATTTAGTGATATCGTCTTTAATCTCATAGCAAATTTAGTAATCTCGTCATTATTGTGTCTAGCCAAATTGAAGATTTCGAAATCCTTAAATCCGTTATTTTTTGGCCCATTTACTTGATAAAAGCTCAATATAAAGATGAGGCCATTGACTTTACTTAGTGAGCTAACAAATTTGTCCATTCATTTGAAGTGCCCCCACCGTAACTGGTTCGAGACAAATTTATTTAATTTTTTTCAATTTGCATATTACAGGTTTTCATCAAATTCAACTACTTTGCCTTAATATAAGATGTAGTCGGGACAATTTCATAGCAGATTTAGTGATTTCATCACTATTGTGTAGAATCAAGTCAAAGATTTCGAAATCTTTCAACCCGTTATTTATTGCGTCGTATATTATGTGACGAGGTCTGGTCTACCAATTTGAAAAAATAAAAATAATTGGTATGGTTTTGTATTTGAACTATGCCCCAATTGGCAGATGAACATTTTTTTAGTGACAAAATAATTAGTTATTTAATGTGAAATACTTCAGTTATGTGCTTGTGCACTTTTATCATCTCTATACTTTTAATTACTAAAATAAATGAATTCAGAAAATCAAGGACATTGTTGTTTCGAGAGAGTATTTAAATCGTCAAAAAAAATTGATCAAAAGTTGAAATGAACAAATCATTTTGATTCTATTTTTTCCAATCCAAATTGAATTATATATTCATAAAAAAAATTGGCCCTATTTTACATATAAATCGAATTGGAGCATTTGAGCGGCGAATCAGCGAAACGCATAAACAATCAAACACAGAGACGATTCTCAGTTTCAGAGATCAAATCGGAGAAGAAACAATCGAGAATCGTCCATGCAATCCAAGATCAACGCCTTCTTCAAGCTCAAATCCAATCACTCCGCAGCTGGATCTCAGAGTCCGTCTCCGATCACCGTCGGCTTCGACGATGGACTCGAGATTCGGGAGAAGATGGAACATCGGTACGTCAACTCGTACGAGCGTAGAGCTCCAAGATCACACAGGTGAGTCATCTACAGAGATCGGTTTTGGTTCTAGATCTGGTCTTCTATGTTGTGAATTTTGTGTTCCTTAGATTTTGTTTGGTTGCTGAGAAAATTAGCGTAGTAGAAGTAGAAACCTGATGTTTACCGTCATTTTTGGGTGCGAAAGAGGTGAAATCCATGAGGAGTTGATTTCGGAAGGCTCGGAGGAATCAATTTCAGAGGATTTTCGCTCGAGACCTGAATCGGCGGTTTCTGTGAAGAAGATAGCGAAAAAGAGAAGCTACGCTCAGTTCCATTTGGCGATGGGCCAGTCCGATTTTCTTCTCCGGGAATGCTTCACGTGCGGGCTCAAGTACGCTCCAGGAGATGAAGGGGACGAGAACAATCACAAGGCATTTCACAGAAGCTACACACATGGAATCCAATTTAGGGTACGAGAAAATTGTGCTCGTAGATTTGTTTGTTTGGATTGCTTTGATGCTTGCTTGGTCTAATTGGTGACTCAATTGCACAGGGTTGGCGAAACGAAAGGGTTGTTCAAAGGTGTCCTGTTGAAGGAGGACGTATAATTTTGGTATTGGATAGTGATCCTCATGGACATAGAAGCAAGGTCTGTTTTGATTTTTTTTTTGTTATTGATGATGGGTTGTGCAATGTGATTGAAATGCTTGTTGTAGTTGTGGTTTCAAGTGTTTGTTTGGTGTATTGGCAGATTGAGGAGGTCATGAGGATGATGGAAATTGAGCTTGGTAGTGGGTGGATATTGCATAAGCTATGTAAGGTAATTGACCTTGTCCGTGTTTGAATCAGGAAGTTTACATTATCTGGTACACTTTAATTTGTTGGGAATTTTCACACATTTATCACTTTACATCCAAATTGGAGCCAGTTAGATCTCTAATAACTTACAGCATGAGCATATGGTCTATGCATGATTTGACTGTGTTTGTATAGCTTTTGTATGTGAATGGAAAGAGCTTGGTAGTGGGTGGATGTTGCATAAGCTATGTAAGGTGATCGACCCTTTTCATGTTTAAATCAGAAATTTTACATCATCTGTATTCTTTAATTTGTTGAGAACTCTTGTACAATTATTGCCTTGCACCTGAATTGGAGCCAGTTACATCTCTAATAGCTTACAGCATATGGTCTATGTCTGATTTAAAGCTGCTTTGGGATAGCTTTTGTGTATGAATGAGAATGGAAATGGGATATGCAAAGTTTTTGTGATCTTATATCAATTCTCATTCCTTCACATCACTATATTTTTTCCTGTTTTATAAGTGCGAAATAACATATGCTTATAACGGTTTGACTGACGATGAGGATTAAAACAAAACACAATCACACACAAATTAAGGTGATTGTCATTTTTATTTTCTAAATCTTATACAAAACTCAGATAGAGATCGTCTTAAATATCTGAAAATGTTTGCATAATTTTCCCAAAAGGGTCTTGAGGATTCCAAAATCTGAATGAGATCAGAGCACTATGGAGTTGCTTTTCCTTCACTAGTGGTGCTTGTTCTTACTATTTCATGTCGTGCTATTTGTTTTCATTACTTGTACTGTCTATGCCCAAATAAATTGATTTTCCACCCCTCCCCATATCATGGAGACATCAACTGTTTCTCTTGTTTTTCAGGTTTATTTGTTTATATCATCTCAGAGGATAGCAGGCTGTCTAGTAGCAGAACCAATAAAAGAAGCATTCAAAGTTCTATCATATTCTATAAATGGGAGACCCAAGACTGTCCATCCGAAAGAGCCAAGGCCTATTTCGACCACCCTTCAATTTGGTCAAATTCGTTTTCAAAGAGAATATGTGAAAACTGAATCTTCTACCACAAGTCCTGAAGCATCCAAGAGTAACCTCGGGGCAATCTTCTGTGAAAACGACGCTGTACCTGCTATCTGTGGCATTAGAGCTATATGGGTCACTCCCTCTAACAGAAGAAAGCACATTGCCACCCAATTGCTGGATGCTGCAAGGTAAGCTTTACTGGTGCAGTTATTCCTTTGGCAAACCAGTTATTACTCGTATCTCAAAAACTCCAAATCCCAGCTTTAGTTTTGTTCAAAAAAGGAGTTGCACATCAGTAAAAGACGAGAAAAATAGAAGGCAATGAGTTATTAGATTATATTCAATGCTCGAGAAATGAAACTCACTAAGAAATTTAGGTAGGTTTTGCTCTTTCAAGCAAATGGAGCTGTTCCTAAATTCAGTTGCAGACATAGACACTACTTTCCATCAAGAACTCCATTACCCAGGTTTAGTTTTTGTTCAGAAAAGGATTTGCACATCTATAAATGATGAGAAAAATAGGAGGCAGCAAGTTATTAGATTATATTCAATAAGAGGAATTCAGGTACATTTTGCTCTTCCAAGCAAATGGAGCTGTTCCTATATTCAGTTGCAGACATTGATACTACTTTCTCTCAAGAACTCCATAACCCAGGTTTAGTTATGGATTTGCATATTCGAGAAAAATAGGAGGCAATAAGTTATTAGATTATATTTAATACTTGAGAGATAAAACTAGGAATTTAGGTACATTTTGCTCTTCCAAGGAAATGGAGCTGTTCCTAAATTCAATTGCTACATTTGCTCCATTCTGCTTAAATTTGTACTCAAACACTGATTTTCCAAGGATTATGAAGTTAGCTGTATTTTTTTGTGTTCTACTACCAATTTTGGTATTGTGTTAGCTGTTGTTTGACTCTTTTACATTAATGCAGGAGACATTTCTGCATGGGTTTTGTCCTTGAGCCATCTCAACTGGCTTTCTCTCAACCAACAGCAGCTGGAAAGGCATTGGCCTCCAATTATAGCAGCACTGGCTCTTTCTTGGTGTACAAAAGCAATAATTTCCAAATCTAAGATGAACCAATCCATCCACAGGTCATGTCTCTTCTTTTTGACCCCTTAAAATTTAATTTCTATTTGATGATCCATAATTGCATCTTTTAAGCAATGACTTTGCATTAGGATGATTTACTTTGAAGTTTTGAAGTTTGAAAAGTCAAGAAAGCTTCATGAATTGTCTCATTACCATTCTTATAGGCCATTTTTGGTTCCTCACCAACATTTGGTTCATTCCTTATTTGGTATTATGGTTTTGGACAAGAGGCTCCAATTATGTCCTTTTTATGGCTATTGGCCCCTTTGACAAACCCACAAAGCTCTATCATGTCTCCAATGATTCTTGGGGTAATTACACATAAGTACACTCAACTATATGTCATTCTCACATATGTACACCCAAATATAAAACTCGATTTTGCGGCTACTTAAATTACATTTCGTCTCACTT
>JAYMTQ010003041.1:0-10692 GCA_036897385.1 Geranium incanum
ATATTTTTTATTTATTTATAAATTTGGAGGAAAAACCATATGCAAGTGTGGAAGACTGCAAAAATGCACTAAATACAACACTTTTGGATAATGAAAAAACTTCCACCTAAAAACTGTTTACAATAATCGAAAGTTCAACTAAAACTATTACAAATAGACATCGCTAAATGAAATATAAAAGGATAAAAAAAAGTACAAAATTGAAAAAAAAAAATCGACGTCTTCAAGTTCAACTTAAAGACTTTTGTTCATTCCTCTTAAATACATGAAACAAAGTTAACTCAAAGCAACAAATTTTAAACACTGCAGTTAACTTATATCAAACTTAATATTACTTACTCTGAAATCAATTCTCACATTCAAAATATTTTAGTGACACAGTCAATTGCAGATCATTCAACTATTTCTGCAAGTGCAAGATATCAAACAATTTTATTAATAACAATGAACATTAACATAAGCTTCAAAAGTGAATAACCATGGTTAATTTCACCTTCTTCAACAACTGTGACCGGTGGCCATTTCAACCAATTTTGTGTATAAATTATTGTTTGAACCATCAAAACTTAAGTGATTTAGCACAAACATTTTAAAATCAGACGTAGTTAAGTAATAAGGTCTGGTAGTCAAATGTGTTCTTACGAGGTTAGTTCTAAAAAAAATAACTATTTGATATTAAAATTGCAGTCATCACTATCCATTAGTGCCAATTGAAGCAAAGATTATTTTACAAAATACATATATAAATAAAGAAAAGTGGGGAATAAATTACAGAAATGGAACAATAAGAGAACCATTTATGGTATGGTTCCATTTCCAAAGAGCTTCACATAGAGATTAATAGTAATGTGCACGTTTTTTGGTAATTATTACTGCTAATTCTTTACAAAAAAGAGAGGCATAAAGATGCTCGTATAAAGCCTTGCTATAAGGGACATCTACTTGAGACCACAGAAGCATTACTTAGATTAAATTTATCGTTTGTAAATATAAAATTAGCGTAATGAAGATGATTTTGTATAAAGGAGAGTCAATAAAACAAGAGTTCAAGTTTCTTTCAACACAACAACAACCATTGTCGTGAATTTTGACCACCAACTGCACGATTAATTAATTATTTTCACTTTTAAATCACAGACAATTTTGATTTTGTTTTGCCTCGAAAAAGTACTTTTGTGCTTTGTTGATGACTAGATATTTTTCCTTTTCTACTCATGTTTCTGTGATCACTTGTTTTTATACAAAATAATTGAATTTCACTTATTTGATCACATATTAATCATCAAGGAGGTGTAATTAATTAAGCAAGAAGTATATCATACTCTTTTGGTGGCATCCAAAATATATATTGATTTCTAATAAAAAGTTAAGATGTCAATCAATCGAAGAGAATTTTAATATTAATCAAAAAATTAATTGAATTCGAAAACTAATTAAACAAATCCAAATATATATCATTGAGAAGTGTAGAGTTAGAAATAAATAAAAAGACGGTTCATCACTTAATATTTATAGAAAAAAATGTTGACGATCAATTTAAATATGTGTACACTGACAAGGGGAATAATTGTGGTTGTACTTGTAATCAGCAACCACCATTACCCATTAAAGAAATATAAAATATAAAAAAAGGCCCAACTCATTTCAATAACCAAACCCACCGAACCCAGAAAGCACAAATTCGATAAATAAACAAGTATCTTTCCCACAAGAAACCAGAACTAACGCCGTCAAGAAACGCCGTGAAAACCGACACTTGCGTATATAAATTACAACATGAGCAGTAACAGAGAGCTCACACGCTCTCTCTCTCTCTCTCTCTCTGAGCTCTCACACGCACAGACAAAACACAGCTCGATAAGGCCTTCCTCTCCTTCGCAGATCGGTGAGTGATTCACCCAATTCGCCACATTTCGCTTCCTTTTCTGTATCTTCATCTACTTTTCACTTCGCATGCGCGTAATGTAGCTAGCTCCTGTGTGTGTGTTTCAAATGGCTTGATCAATCGATCTGGCCGTGTTCGTGTTCTTTGAGATGATTGTTTAGATGGGTTTCGTTTTTTTTTATGTGTTGTTGTGGGTTGTGAGTCATTTTCTTTTTTGATTGATTTATCAGTTATGTTATGCTTTTGGGTTTTATTTGGTTGCTGAGAAAAGGGTAATAGAAAGTTAAAATTCTGAAGCTGGGTTTATTTGAATTGTTTGATTGTGTGAGGTGAAGCAGGCGTAGTTGTATTCAGCATTTGCTATTTGGTTTGTTTGTTTCTGATGAAGAGTATGAGTGAGTGGTGTTGATGTTGAATGAATCTTAAACTTTCTGTTGTTTTGGAGGTGTTTGTGTCTTTTGTTTTAGATGAACCAAAACTGTATGGAATATATGATTGTGGGTTTGCTTTCCTTTGTTTTCTTGGAACCCAAACAGCCACTGGGTGGTTTTTATATGTTTAGTGCTTCTTGAGAAGTTATTTTGAAGGGCAGATTTTTTTTTGTATGATTTCCATAGCCATTTGAAATTTGTAAAATGGACCATTTTTTTGTATGTTGAGAATATATAAACCCACGTTGGTAGAATATGAAAAGAATGTGTCATATGTAAAGGGAAGGAACAACCTCAACTAATAAGGTTGAACTTTTGATTTGGTTGTGGAGTTCATTGACCTGATATATATGACCCATATTACAAAATTGAAGTTTAGTGCATTGAAGCTCAGTGCAGATATTTTGGTTCGCATGTGTCATATCTTGATGTATTGGGGGGACTTTCTTTGTTTCTATCAACTCTACTGTTTATTGAATAACTGTCATATTTGTTTCCTGCTATTTACAAGTAGTGCTTTAGTGTTGAATTATATGCTTTTACATTCACTCTGGTTTTTCTTGAGCTTAAGTTTATTTATGGTTGTCACTTTTGCATTTTAACAGTTCAGTTTTAGTTTAAATGGTATGTTACACAAGCAAATGATGTTTTACTGAGTATTTTTATTTTATCATGCATGTGGGATTGAACCATTTTCAGTTCTCCTGTTTATTGATTATCCACATCCCTTCCTTTTGTTTATGTGCTTTGGTGGCTTTAGTTGTTCAGAAGATAATGATTCTGTTTGTTGCTTTTACTGTCCACTAATAAATTTATTGTTTCATGCTTGCCAAACCCACTATGCTATCTTCATGTATCTACTCCCTGATACTATTTTCTTAATCCTTTTATTTGTTTTGGGGAAGTCAGTAGTTCTTATGTTTATTGCAAACTGCATAAAGCATTATGTGTTGGGGGTTGAAGATGATATAACCCTGTAGCTAGTCTGACGTGTACACTTATTTTACCTAGATCCTTAAATCTTAATACATATGGACATTTATATCTAATATGCACTATTGTTGATTGGCATCTTCTTTGTTCATCTCTGGCCTGGTTAAAATTATTTTGATGAACAACTTTTTTTCATGTTTGATGCTCTGTGGTCTACCTTCTGCATCATGATCTTCTTTTTTCATCAACGAGCCCTTCTACTGTCTGCGAGACCTTGTATGAAAACTTACTACCCTGTTCTAGTTCAGAAAATTAAGCCATTTGGTTGGCTATATCCCTGAATTTTAGTTTACCTAGTTTTATTACACCCTGGGAGCACATGCCTAGTTTGCAGACATGCTGAGATTTTGTAAAGGGGACCTTTCCTTTCCTTTTGTGATTTTTCATGTGGTGATAATTTGGTAAAAATAAATGAAGTGATGTTGCCTTTTGGCTCATACTGGCTTCTTGCTATGTTGAAACAGTATGCAGTCATGCAGATTATAAATTTAGATAACCATAACCAATGCCATAACTTCAATATAGCTTTTCTAACTGCCATTGGTACATTCCAGTAAACTGAGTCTTGGTCTACTCTTACTTCATAAATATAGCTTTCTACATTTTCATAATGAGATTCAAGCTATTGAAATTATCCTGTCTGACATGGATACTTGTCACTCATTATCATGCTATTGCGGTTCTCTTGAAGCTGTAGTTTTGGTCAATTATGTCTGTGGTGTACTGAAGCAGGACGCATGCTAAAAGGTTCTTTAGATTATCAACTTATACATTTGTCAAGCTAACTTGTAAGTCTCAAAGTGCTCCAAGAAGTGTTTGATAAGCTTAACTCCATTTATAAGTTGCTTATAAACTGAAAGAAATAAGGTGGGGGTACCCAACATCTAATTCTACAGACTTGTAAGCCATATAAGAAAGCTAGTTTGACCAAGAAATAGACTTTTAACCTTTGTAGTCAAACTTATAAATTCAACTGCTTATAAGCTATTTTTGAGAAACCGATCCAAACACTCTGTAAATGTTTTGTCCAAGATTGTCATGTTAGAAATAATAGTTTACTCCTACATGATAAAGGGCTTTTTGATCTCTGTGGAAGTAGGGCTGTCTTAAATCTAACATGCTCCAGTAGTGTGTGAATGAGAAATGTAATGATCTTTATAGTTTAGTGTAATTGTTTTTTTGGTACTACTTGCATAATGCTCTTGTGGTGTGTGGTTGTGCTTCTCCATTCTGTGTTAATCACGTACCTTGTGCCTTTTCTACCTAGTGTCTCTTCTCACATTCCTACACTTAGAGCTTAACAAACTAATACAAAACTAAACTGGTTAGAGCGTGTGCTTGAGTGTCACTGTGTCATATCAATATAAACTATATGGTGTTAGTATAATTACCCAGTGTTGTCATTATGCCTGGCAATTTAGCTTGAGTGTGAGACGATCCACTGAAGTTAATTAACTAAATAATGAAGATATTATTGGGTGTTAATGGTGAGATGATGTTTGGCACTTGGTATACAGACTGATATTCTTGTCTTATTTTGGCAGTAGGATGGGGATGGAAGTAACAGATATTTGTATGGACAAGGAGCCCAACTGTAACATAGTTTATTCCAATGGTGCTTCCCATGATGCAAGCACAGATACTATTCCCAATGATCATGATGTTGTTGAATCACATGAGCAGATTAATCTTGCAGTGGAAGAGGGAACTGATGCAAAATTATATGAAGTGAAGGAATGTACAACTGAGAATGTTTCTGAAACCTATCATGGCTTGCCTGAGAAGAAGATTGGCTCTCCTAAGGACAATATGAAATTAGAAAACTTAAAGGATAAGGATAATAAGAAGTCAAGATTACCGGTGAAACATGCATCAAAAAATGTTGCTGGAAGTATTCGTACAAAATGCACTGTCCCACAGCCATTTTCCCTGGCAACTGAGAAGCGTGCATCATGTGGGACTCGTCTCTCTGGAACAGAACCTGATGCTGGCTCTGGTATCGATAAATCATCCAACGCAAATCCATCTTCAAACATTGCAAAGCATATTCAGGTACTTTATACATGTATGTTTATAACAGCAATTATATTTCATTTTCATTAATAGAAAAACTTGTTTATTTGCTTCATTGTGTGCCGTATTTTATAGATGCCCCCATCTTGAAAATTTCTCTCACTTCTAGCAACTTTTATTAATAGTAAACTTGGTAAACATGCATCCCTTAAAGTTTACTACATTGGGTGTGTGTGTGTAATATGTCATAGCTTTGGAAGTTGTTTTAGTTTACATCAATGCATGCTTTCCTTGACCCTTCTCAGCAACTCTGTGGATTGCTCTAATGTAGTTATGTGCAGTCTCCAGAATTGGAATGTTGCTGAATTAATGTTTTAGACAATATGACTGAGAGCTTATTCTATTGCTGATCCTAAGGCATCTATATTTTGCTGCAGTCAGTGTCTCCTCTGGTGTCAAGGAAGCCACTGCAACCTGACAACAAGAAGCATCTAGACGAAGAAGATTCTTATTCTGTTGCTTCTTCATATCCTTGTACTCCAAATTAAAGTTTGGATGATTTTTCTTGTATGCTTTCGTCATTGGTTTACTGCCTTCTTATTTTTCTCTTGTTTTTTTTGTTCTGCTTTCCCCTCTCTGAAATTAGTATTAGCGCCTTAACCATACATAGCACAATCACATCTGCACGGACCAAGTCCAGGGCAACTGTTGCATCGGCTCCAACTTTCAGAAGCTCTGAACGTGCCGAGAAACGAAGGGAGGTACGTAAACATAAAACCCTTTTAGACTTTCTTATTAGAGTCAAGTTTTATTCTTGACCTTGTATAGCTGATGTATCTTATGATACCCAATACTCATAGTCATTTTGTTCTTATCAATTAGTTTTATACAAAATTAGAGGAGAAACACCAAGCGCTCGAAGCTGAGAAAACCCAATATGAAGCAAAGTCCAAGGTATGATACTTTCTTAAGTGTATTTAAAACCAAGTGGTTAGTTCCTACATCCCTTGTTCTTTCTGTTCTGCACAAGTTGATTGTATTGATGTTTGGTTGCCATTATAAAGGAAGAAAAAGAGGCTGCTATCAAGCAACTGAGAAAAAGTTTGAATTTTAAGGCAAGCCCAATGCCTAATTTCTACCACGAGGGGCCTCCAGCTAAGACTGAACTCAAAAAGGTATATTGGTTGTGTTCAGATGTCTTTAATATTTCAATGTTTTCATGATACTTGGACAATAATCAGATCATTCGACTGAAAAAAAAGGAAAACTGAAAACTCAGCAAAGATATATTAACTGGTCATCTCTGAAAGCTATTATGCACTCGTGCCACCTTTAGCTTATTATTTTTTTTTGTTGCCTTTGGCTTTTCCCAATGCCAGGCTCCACCAACCCGTGCAAAATCTCCAAAGCTGGGCCGAAGGAAAAGCTGTAGTGATGCAGTGAATTCAACTCAGGGGGAGAAGATAAAGGGAGCCAGTGATCGTGGAAGCCGAAACAACTTAGGTAGCCACAAAGAAGATTCCGCTTCCCCCAGTACCAAGATCAGCAAGGATCGAAGGAATAGTAATGACAATGCAGCTTGCAGAATTAAAGTAGGGTTGAAACAAGTAAGAGAAATGAATGAAACGGCTCCACCAAAGATTAATGGACACGGTATTGTGGACATTAGTGTCCGGTCCTGAGTTGGTGGAGGAGAAAAGGTGGCTAATTTTCCTTATTGTCTTGTGACTGTTTTAAAGAATGTGCATTTTATTGTAGTGAATTTGCAAGTTGTTGTTGCAGTTTGTTTGTTGTAATGTATTGAAGTGTAAATTTTCTGTAACTCATACCAGCTGATATATATGAAATGTGCTTTCTGTATTCTGACTTCCAATGTAAAATTCTATGCTGCTGAACTCATAATTTCTGATACTGAAAATACAGAAAAAAATAACTGTGTCATTGACATGATACTTGAGACTAGGCATTGTCATTTGGCTTGCTTGGTGTATACTTTAATCTGATTCATTTGATTTCTTCATATATACATCAACAATATTGAGTTCTTGAGCTTACATGAGATGACACTGACAGGGACATGAAAATCATGAGTGGTGGATGGCTTTTGTTTTCGCAAAACCAGATGATCAATTTGAGCAAGAGAAAAATAAAGAAGCAAGCAAGCCAAGCTGGTTGGGTGAATTGTTGTTTTGGAGCTAAAAAACAAAAGCCATTAAAGAGCATAGAGACCTCTCCCTCAAGCTTCACCACACCAGTGTATCTTTCCATTTAAGCTTGGAATCACAATACTGTTTTGTTATTTACATGAAGCTTCCCTCCACCACCACTCAGCCTCACCCTTTTTCACCAAAAGATACCTCCTTTAAACACCATCACCACTCACAAATTAGCGCCAAATTGTTAGTCAATGCTAAGATGATCAATTCCTCAAGCAGATAATGATAATTTTGATGAGATGGTTCCTACTAGTCCTTTGGCTTGGCACTGCCACTGGAATATGAGGGTTTTGGTGGTCCTTTTATTTGATGCTAAAAGAAAGCTCTTGATTTGACCTCAACATATTGCTCCATTATTATCCTCAAGGCCATGTTTGGGAAGAGAAAAAAAAGCAGAAGTTAGATTTATAGAAAAGCATGAGATGGAAGAGATTTGGGACTCCATGTCATGACTGATGAACCCTTCAAAAGATAGTGTTGTTAGCTTTTACGTGTATAAAAGAAGATTGCATGGCCATTTCAAGATCGAACAGAACAGAACAGTCCCTCGTGATCTGTTGAGGGGAATGCTGTCTGGTTCGAGAACATTATCATCTCAATGACCTCGGACCAGGCTTCATTCCCCTCAACTCGACCAAACTTGTGGTTCTCGAATCTTTATGCATTCATTTGGCCTATTGATCCAGCTCCTCTTGTCCATGGAAGTAAGTTTCATTGTTAATGCCATGTTATTTCTTCTATGTCACTCTCTGCACTATTTTCTGCCATTCAATTTGCAGCTACAAAACTGAACCTCAAAAGGGTAAAGGTCAGAGAAATGTCTTTTCCTTTATCAATGCTGATAATTGTTCATCGCGTGTTCATCGCATGCTGATAATTTTCATAAGCACTAGCAGGAAATCAGAATCAAACCATTCAGCATAAGTGAACTGCATTATTATTCCTTGTGCTTCAGAGGCTGTGAGAAAACAAGAGAAACATTGTGAATGATGTTCTTTTATCAGCAAGAATTAAATATTAATATCGTCGTCACAGAGGATTGAAACCAACGACCTTAAACTTTGATAACATTGTGGATGATGTAATTACAGATTGCCCTTTAGCGCCTTATTTCTTGATGAATATAGATCATAGAGAAGAACTTATGGTTGGTGAATGTTCAGTGCAACCTTCTTTTTTATGTTTTTGATGTGAAATCAAATCATCAACTTTATAAAAGAGGCACTTAAGTTAGGGAAGCATTGTTTTGGAAATTATTTGTTTCAAACTCATTATTTTTTGTACAGTCCAGAAAAGATGCTGAAAATTATTGTTTATGTGTTTTTTTAATCTCCTTGGAGATTTGTTCCAAATTAGCCCTTAAATGGGTGAGTGCTTTCCATGTTTATAAGCAGGTGATGAGACTAAGACTCTAAGAGCTGCTTTCACTTTATTAATGCACATCCAATTCCAAGTTCTGCAATTGTATTGTCATTTCAACTTTCCAATTGCTTTTTGTATCTGTTTATTGGTCAAATGAACACTTTTTACTTTATTTCCTTTGTCACTGGTTTATACAATATATACTGTAAGATAATTCCTTCATTTACAAACTAAGTAACATCTAAAAATGAACATAACACAAATATTACAGGTCTAAAACACTGATTGACCCTTTTCATTGTTTTCTGCAACTACCATTGTTATTAACTCATAAAAGCAGTAGAAATGTCAGGTGAAGGTGCGCGTCTCTATTGACTAATCCCATTTTGCGAATATTAACACACAAGTTGTTGATTAAAGAAACCTATGATTAGCTTCTTAACGAACAATTTAAATGTATCCCACCACTCTGCTCTGCTAAGGATATCATGGCCAACAATTGAGATCCAAGAAAGAGAGATGGCAGTCAAAAGAGAAGAGAAACATGTTGAGTATGTATCACAAAAAAGCAATTGATATGCTCCATAAAGCTATCTTCTCATTTCTCAGTAGAGTTTCAGTCTCAGATGTGGTTTTGGGTTCCCAAATACCTTCTCTGTCTCTTTCTAGTGTTGACCATTATCAATCCTTTTAAAAGCATTCAACACAAAATTAAAAACACCCACAAATTGTACTGTTACCAAAAGTCCATTTAAAATATCAGAAAGTGGGACATTATCTGTTGGCATCACAATGACACAACAAGTTGTCATATTTCATTTGGTGTGACAATGTTTATGAGTTTTTTAATATATAGAAGGTAAGATCTATACATCTATAGCTGTTTTTGAATTTTGGTTATTATGCATGGCACAAATTTAAAGGATTACCCCCCATTCATTTTACTATCTAACTTTGTCATTGTTTTCTATTTGTTGATCAATGTATAATTTCTGATTTCCTTTTTGTCACTAATAATTCAATTTCATGATATTTGGTGACTCCAAAATATTCAGTTGATAGATCTTTAATTCTTTTAAATATTATAATTAGCATTAAACTCTGAGAAATTGTCAGATGAATACTACACCGAGCTTAAAGTTTTGCTAATAGTCTGGCCATTGTTGATGAAATTGATTTTATTTTTATTTTTTTGATTTTGCTTATGCTTTGTTTTTTTATCTCTATCTACTTATCTATCCAAAGTCCACCTACACTAAAACTCAACCCAACCTATACGATATATCTTAAGCCCACCCCCTAAACTATCCTAACCCATAAACCCCCCACTAGACACAGCCGAGTTCGATCTCTTGCCGAGACCAGAGAAGGAACAACCTGGATCTCAAACATGAGTGTTGTTCTCCTTATGCTTTGTTAGAAATTTTATTTTTTTCCCCATAAGTTTAGCTTGTCTATGGTATGATGTCATTTACTCGCCAATTATTTCACATATAGGTTGTACACGAACCGAATCGAGTTTCATTTTAACATGATTCGGTTTATGAGAAAAGTGTTCGGCTCGAGTTTAAACGTGTTTATGCAACTAAACTCGACTTCGACTCGAAAGAAAATAGACAAGGAACTCGGCTCGACTTGATTCGATTCACTTAAATTTTTAATACATTCATTAAAATTTTTTTTTAAAAATATATAATTAAATGCTAAATGAGCAAGCTCGAGATCGGCACGACTCGGTTTGACTCTTCTAATTTCTGTATAAATATTTAGTAAATGGTAAAATATATTAATA
>JAYMTQ010003042.1:0-10692 GCA_036897385.1 Geranium incanum
TTACTTTGGTATATTAATTTATTTAATAATAATATCAAATCTGACTAGTTTTCGATTAGTCATTCTTCTGTCCGGCCGCCTATTTTCTAACGATTTATGACAATGCACATAATAAATCATTGTTACAGATAGAAACCGGAAGTTAAATATGTAAAAAGGGGACACCGAACATCTATTTCCCGTTCCGGAAAAAATACAAGGGATACCGGACATACATCCGATAGCGAATTCAATGGTGCTTTGACCCAATGGGGAATTAGCGACAAAGGTCAGCTTGCAAAATTGGCTATTGCCGAACTGATAGCTAATAGTTGATGACATTGTATCGTCTACCGTGACTGAAAAAATAGGAACCTTGTACCAGGTTGGTGCTTTGATACAAAGGCTGCTCAAACTCGGTTAGCCAAAACCAGTGGCCTAATCTAGAAACCAAATCGGCCAGATTTGGTTATTAAAATCCAGAACCAAAATCGGTCTGGTAATGGTCATGACATTTGGTTAACCAAGAAATGTCACCAGTTCTCCGACGTTCTAAATATAGGCTCTCGATCCACCGATGGGTGGTTCTTGGCTCCAATTCACCGGTTCTCGATCCACCGATAGGTACTCATCTTGAGGGCTCGAAAAAGGTAGGTCTCAACTGCCGAAGGAGGGCTTGAAAAGGGCCTTAATCGCGACGTGGAGGAGGAAGGCCCCTGTATTGGAACCAAATGCTTCTGGGTTTGAAGCAAATATTAGAAAGTGAAACCCATGTCGATAGAGGAGTAGAAAACTCACACACACTTCAATCTTTGCTGCCAGTAGATTTTCTGAGGCAATAACTCCAAGGCAGCCCATCAACGGCTTGTTCCTCGGATTGAACAAAGTCCATATTGTCACCAAGCGTGAGTTAGTTGTCAAACCCTCTAGCAGAAAAGGAAAAATGAGCAAAAGGGTGCATTTGATCGTCTTGCTTATTGTTGGTTGTGGATTACAAAATTTTGACTCTTAAAGAATAAATTGCATCTAAAATTATCCAAATAAAAAACTTAGAGGGTGAGTTGACCGAAAAATCAAAGGGTGGATGGTGAAGATGAAGGTGTTGAGAAACTGAATTAAGAGGCAGTGATCACTCGTCATGACGCGTGGAAGGAGGAAGACTATTGATATGGGTAACTGGGTTGATCAACAACTACAATTACTCCACAATTATATGGTTAAACCATTACCATTCAGTCCAGTTAACCGCAATTTTCTCTCTTCAAAATTGAGAATCAAACTGGTTCGTATCACTTTGGAGAAATTAGAGCCGAAACTGTTTCGATTCTTCCCAATTCTAGTTCTAACCGGTCCGGTTCTACTCAATTTCAATCGATTTTCTGGTTTTCAAGTTAATTTGAACACCTATATCAGATACCATACCATATATAATATGGAAACAAATATATATATGATCTTCTTACTTGTTTATACATATCGTAGAATAGGTAATATGATGAGTGGTCAGAATCAGAAATCATGCCCTATTTCATGCATAATTACAGCCAATGAAATGAACTAATACTGTTAATTTTTCCAACATCATATCTTATTTCCTGAGAAAAAGGAAAGTGGTAACTGAGAAAGTCATGAAGCCGATTATCAAACAGAACTATTTTGTTTTAAAAAAAAATATCAAACAGAGCTATTTAATTGTCCTAAAATGAGGTTGTCTGTGACTTGGCAGTGAAGAGTGAACATCGAAAAGAAGAGAGAGAGAGAGGTTGGCAGCTAGTGCCTTAACTTCCAATCTAGGCCTATATTTATCTTCTTTTCCTTTCTCCTTTTCCTTTTTATTGTCATCTTCTTAGCTTATTTTCTTTGTTTTTTCACTGTTAACATCAACAAAACACAGAGATGGAGAGAGTATTTTTGAGGAACACATAGGCCATGCCCTATTGCTACTCACTCTTTGCACCATTTTGGTCTCTCGCATGCTGGAGATGCTGATTTTTTCTGGGCTTTAATGGCCTTCCTCTCTGAATTGGTGAGTGCCTGTGATTTCCTCTCTATTTTTATCTTCCTGGTGCTCTCAAGTTTTGATTTTTGTGTTCTGGGTTTTGTTCCTTTTGTCTTTTATCTTTCATTTGCTTGAGTAATTTTCTTCTGGGTCTGTTTGGTTGCTGAGAAATTGGGGAAATAGGAAAGAAGGTGACTTGGAATTATTGTAATGGGTCTGCTTTGAAGTGAGTTTTGTGAGATTTTATGTTCTGGGTTTTGCTCTTCTGTCTGTTATCTTTCATTTGCTTGGGTAATTTTCTTCTGGGTCTGTTTGGTTGCTGAGAAATTGAAAAAAGTAGATAACTTGGAATCTTCTAATGTGTCTGCTTTGAAGTGGGTTTGTGAGATTTTTGTGGTTTTTGTCCTTTTGCTTAGATTTTGGAGCAATTTATTTTCCTCTCATGAACTGATTGGTGCTTGTGTAAGATCTGTAGCTAGAACTGTGTTTTTTAGGGTTAACTGATATGATGTTCCTGATGAAGAAGATCAATTTTTTGCTTGTATTTTCATTCCAACGAGATCTTTCGGTCATCTTAGGACAGTGTTTTTTGTGTTCTTGAGAGAATGCTACAAATCCAGTTTATTCGATGATTTATGTCCCCAAAAGGAAGTTTGTCTGATTATAGATTTTTGTTAATTCATGACTTGTCTGAAAAAGATGAATGCTTAAATTATAGGGTAATTATAGCCAAATAAACAATTCAGCACTTTTTTACTAGAAAATCCGATATCCTCAGACTTTAACATATAGATATGGATATAGATATAGGCTAGGGTCAATGGTTGATAGTCTTCGAGTGATTTCTTGCCTTTGCATTTATAAGCCGCTCGGTGAGTCACCACTTACCTATATATAGATTCAACAACTTCTTGTCCAACAATCACAATCAAAGCTCTAATTGTTTATTTGTGTTATGTTGAAGTTGCTGCATTGTTATATTTTATTGCTTTCTGGGTTTTCCCCAAATGTCTTGGATTTCTTGAGATTTTCTCAAATGTCTCCGTTACCATCATTGATTAGTAAACACCGAAAAGTTGCCAACTTGAAAATTTTATATTTCTCTGACTAATTATTTGAAGGTATAGTCAACTAGATTTTTAAGATAGTTTTTAAAGGGACAACTCTTTATGAATTTTCTATTTCGCACTGTGCATATTCTTGTTCCTTTAATTATATCTCTTATAGATGTGACATGGGCTGCACTAAGTGTTGACTTTAGTCCATTCATTATCAAATGGAAGAATTATGAACTAAAACTCTAACACCTGAGTTTGTTATAAATTATGGGATCATTTAGCAGTCATCAACGATATTAGGGGATATTCCTCAGACTCGGGATCCATAGTTGAAAATCAATTGTAGTGTCACCGCTTGATCTTCACTGTTTCTGGTATAATTTGTGTATTACTTTGCTTGAGTGATCGAATGTTGCTTGGTGAGTGAAAGAGATCAATTCATTTAGTGATTGAAGTTGCGTTGTCCTATTGTGGAAAGTTTTTAGTTTGTTACTAGTTCAAAGTCGTTTACTACACAGTTTTCTGTTCTTGTATGTTCTGAACATTTGGGATTTTTACGTCTGTTTTGATTTGTGTATGATTTTTTGTGAAACGATAAATCTAAGCTTTATGTACTTGAGTTCTGATGGTAGTAGCTTTGGACTTATAATGTAATGTTCTAAAAATCCCTTACTTGTCCGATTAATCGACAATTAGTCCCTGATTAGTTCTTTATAATTCCCGATTAATCCTTCAACTCGATTTATTTCTCAATTAATCTACGATTAATCCCCGAAAGGCCATCTCTGTCCGGGTAGCGCCTAGTGTTTTTAGAACACTGAATAATCCCCAATTAATTTTCAACTAATCCTCGATTAGTCCCCAAAAGGCCCTCTCCACCCGACTAGCGCCTACCATATTTTAGGATACAACTTTTTAGAAGAAAAAGAAAGTGGCATAGTGCAAAAGGCACCGCCATCGTGGGTTCTCGGGGGATTCCTCTTCCTTTTTTGCATAGAAGCCGGTTTTGACTCAAACTTCCAACCTATCTTTCTTGAAATTTCATTCTTAGTTGGTTTTAATCAATGATGATGTTTATATAAACAAGCTAAGGTGTTGATAATTTGCTTATATGCACAGATCTGAGGCATGCTTTGACCAAAATTTCGGTTTCATCGCTAAGAAAACATGAAATCGGGATCAAAGAAAGCGTGGAATTCCATTTTGCCTCCCCGCTTGAAAGGAAAATCAACCGCTTGTTTATGCGTGTTTCCAAAACCAAAGTCGGTTGATTGTGCTCCTGGTAACGCCCCGGTGTACCTCAATGTATACGATTTGACCCTGATGAATGGCTACGTTTACTGGGCTGGCTTCGGTATCTTTCACTCTGGCGTGGAAGGTAACCTTACATTTTACGTCCATTTTGTTAAGTGTAGGGCTGTTCATGGTTTGGTTTTGAACCGAACCGATCAATTCGGTTTTAAGAAAATAAAAACCAAAACATAACCGATGGAATTCAGTTCGGTTCAGTTTGTTATAAACCGAATTTCATGAAATTCTAACATTTTAATACCCTTTTGTTGGCCCAATTAGTAAGAAATGAAGATTTAAAATGAGCCACGTGTCCAAATCAATCGGGTTTCAGCTCGGTTCAATTTTTTATCGGTTTTTATTTTATAAATTGAAATCGAACCGATGGAGTTTTGGTTTGGTTGGATTTTAAACCAAACCAAATCGGTTCTTTTCGGTTCGGTTCTTTTAGGGTCGGTTATTTTTGGATACCCCTAGTTCAGTGGTTTAAAGACAATTTCAGATTTTCCGATACATTTGTGTGCAATTGCGCAGTTCATGGAGTTGAGTACGCGTTCGGGGCTCACGACTATCCTTCGAGTGGCGTTTTTGAGGTTGAACCTCGACAATGCCCCGGATACAAGTTTAGGAAGTCTATATTGATCGGGACGACGTGCTTGGACCCGAGGCAAGTCAGGGAGTTCATGGAATGCCACTCCGCGCATTACAACGGGGATACATATCACTTGATCGCCAAGAACTGCAACCATTTCTGCAGGGACGTTTGCTACAAGTTGACCGGGAAGCGAATCCCAAAATGGGTCAACCGACTCGCCAAAATAGGTAAATTTCCTTCAACCGAGCAAACTTGATAGTCGTTGTTTTTCTTAGCTGAAAGATTGGAATCATAAAAGTATTAACCGTCGTGACTATTTTAACTTCTAGAAGAATCCCGTTTTGAGGTGAAACATATATGCGGTACTGTTTAGGCTACAAATGTTCAATGATTCTGAGAATAGGTCTAGACGGAGATTTTTAGAATACCGACTAGATTTTATACAATCTTGCAATATAAATTGGTGAAGCGATTAGGCGGGTCAGTATTTATTATAAAAATTGGCCTAAATTTCATTACAATAGACTGTTCATTTAATTGCTTTTTTATAAAATTATACAAAACTAATATTAGGGAGAGGAAAAAAAGTTGTACACTTTTGAGGATATTACTGTTATATTACTGTAAGGATATGAATATTACAGATATTAATTATCATTATTATTATTCAGTGTTTTGATAGAGTGCTTTATGGAGACTAATAAGGGATTAATCAAAAAATAAATTGGATTGAAGGATTAATAATATATTACAGAGGATTAATTGGAGACTAATCGAAGATTAATAGAACAAGTCATATATTTTCTGAACACTATGATTTTTATATCGTATAACGTATATTTTAATTGTGTATGTATAATAATTTATTTAATCCCTAGAGGCTCTATCCCTCCCGCTAGCCTCTGCAAATGTTACCAAAAGTATCTCAACCATTAAACTTGTGTTTCTTCACTCGATTGGTAGTCTACTGCTGTAAAAATTCTCGACTTATCTGATTAATTATCGATTAGTCTTTAATTACTCTTCTATAATTTCTATTGAATTCTTTAATCCGATTTTGTTCTAATTAATCCCCGATTGGTCCTCATAAGCCTCTCTCTCTCTCTCTGCCCGACTAGCGCCTAGCGAATTTTTCAGTGTCCTATAAATCATCGACTTGTCCAATTACCTTGATTAATCCTTGCATCTGATTTATTTTCCGATTAGTCCCCATGAGGTCCTCTCCGCCCGACTAGCGCCTATCATTTCTTAGAACGCTGTTTTTTTACAACCCTGCTTGGTACTAAAGTAATGCTTCACCTCAAATTTACGGTATCTAGCATTTGTTGTACAATACAATAAACACGTAACGTGAATTTTTCTTGTCCTTGTCGATAGGCTCAGTCTGCAACTGCATTCTTCCCGATTCCCTCCGAGTATCTGCAGTAACAGACGACACTGATTACACTGATTACGATGACACCGAGAAGATGAGACTGAGAAGTGCCTTCAGCTGTCTGTCCTCGATCTCCACGCGCCAGAAGCAGTTGTCGACGTCTTCTTTCCTCCTGCAGTCGCCTTTGAAGGGCTGCTTGCCTCCATGGGAGCTCAAGAAGTCTAGCAGCAGGTCCTTAAAGGAAAGGTGAGAAACTGTGTATGTATGTGTGTGTGTATGTATCTGTTCACAAAAAAAGAAGTCAACCAGAGGTGAAACATTGAAATGTGATGAAGTCAAGTGTAGTTTCTTCTGGTTATGGTTGTATGTTGATGTGATGCTACAAGATAATAGGCATTGCAAGTGAGAGACAGTTTGGTCAAATGAATTGTTGTAGCTTTCATGTGTGAAACTTTATACATGTTATCAGTAGTTGACATCTGATATCTAAAATATATGGGATAATTGTAGTTAGGTATACATGTCGAAACCACTTTTGCACTTAAGTACACCTAACCATTTTTTTTAGCTTGACAGATCATCTAAATTCTTTTTTGCACCTAGGTACATCTAACCGTTATTGGTTTAGCCAAAATTTTGGTATAATTATGTGAAAAGAAACATAAATAAAAATTTTGGGTGACCTGCCAAGCTAAAAAAATATAAGGGTGTACGTAAGTATAAAAGTGGTTTGTTCTTATCATGTATGGCAAAATATCTAATTTGTTTTTTTTTTATGGCAAAAATTTATAGTAAAATTTGTAAACAATTATTGACACAGTGAAAATAATTAAAATATCTTTGAAATCTTAAGGAATTGAGGATTAATTATTCTAAGGGCAATTATGTCATTTAGAAAAAAAGGGAGGTCGCATGACTTGCCTTTTCTCAGGTTATCTTGATGGAGTAACAAATTGTGTAGTTCATAGTAAATTTTTGCAATACAATATAAAACTCCAACTTTCGTACTCATCTCTTGAATCTAAATGAAAAAATGGATGTCATTTTCAAACAAATGATATTCTGAATCGATTAATTTAAATTTTGCAAATGATATTCTATGCTGGGATGACGAAAATCCTTTAACTCGATGGGGCAAAGAGCTGAGATTGCTAAATCCATCACTTAACCGCCTCATTGTCGTTCCTTTAGAGAGACAAAAACCCTAAATTCCCAGTCCAAAGGAAAATGATACAGAGATCACTAAATGCACCCCAAACACCCCAGATTGTCATCTCTGCAGAGACAAAATACACACTCCCGATCCAAACAGAAATGATATGGAGATTACTAAATCCGCCCCATTGCCAACCCTAATTCTATGAAAAAATCCCATGTCAACAAACTTTCACAACAAATGATGGAAAATAATAAACAGCAAAAGAAGAAATCAAGCCACGTGAAGATGAAACTCATCATCTTCTGGGATCTTTTCATTAACTGACAAAATTTTGGAAACACCAGAAAGCCCAGCTTTGAAAATGCTGGTTGAAATCCAAAAACAATGTTCCAAAACTGCTCTAATACATTTTCAATTGACAATGACTTGTTCTGCACAAGACTTTCTGTAAATTTTTTAGAAAAAAGAATCATACAAAGAATTTACAGACGACGAATCCGTGTTCAGCATTGGCAAATTTAACCTGCATGAACACGAAAGAGATGCTTCAGAATTACAGGTTGCATAGTTCTGTTCAAAATCGATTTCAGGGTATCTATCTAATACTCAATCAACATCCTAGAAACGACGTTTTTTCACAGTAGAAATCCGAAACGTGTTAAACTTTATTAATGGCCACACCATCAAAAGTTTGAAAATTACACATCATTTGGAGTGAAGCTATGAAATTATCAATCGTCTTTCTGATGCAAAACACTAGGCAGTCTATTATTACCGTTGAGGGCGGCATGGTATATTCGCTTCTCGGGCAGCCCAATATCGGATAGTATCAAATTACCCTGCAGGCAACAACACGAGCAATGAAACCTAAGAAGCATCTATAGCATGATTAACATGGCTCGAAATCAAAATAATACACACAGTCCTAGTAATAATATAGAATCATTCATATTATATTGAGAAAAACTATTAAGTCATCAAAAGTGAGAAGTTCGTTGTATGTTTGACAATGGGAGCTGAGCTAGACTCAACCAACAGAATGAGTAATGCTAATTATGCTATGAATGTGATAAATGATACTACGGACAAACACATTTGACCTCTCGACTAGACATCTACTTGCAAAACAAGCCCTCTTTGGAAATCATACCTCGTTAGCCATCAACCTTCGGACATTACTAGAATATAATTTTGGATCATGCTTCTCTTCCTCTGAAGGGTAGTAAACCGGCAACCGCGTCACCTCCAAATGATTTACAAATTGACATAGGAGTAAAATCATATGGCGCACCTACAAAAGAAAATACACACTAAATATAAATTCGACAAACATAAACAGCAACAATTTCTTCAAATATTGGCAAACACTACACTTCTACTTCCCAGTTCCCCTACCAAGATGAGGCGTGATAAAAAGCATATAAAATCGTTAAACTATCAAATATTAGACAAAGGATCTATGAGAATGATGCCACAACGCCAATATAGAAACTTTCATATAGATAACAACATTGGTGGAAAAGAAAGTTAATAGGCACTATGCATTGAGTGAGGTTTGACATTTGAGTAACTATGGTCGTTAAAAACCATAGTTGATTATGGAACAACTCACCCCAGATATTGAGTCCCAGGCAGGACTAAATCTCTGGTATGGGTATCTTAGAATCACGGGAAGCAAGGGAGCTTTAGCTAAAAATCCACCTGTCTTAAATGGAAGAAGGTAATCCCCATTTGTAGTTGTGCCTTCTGTACAGATATTGAACTTAAAGTTAGAAACTATAACAGTAACTCGAGCAACTATATGTTTAATATCAGAGATCTAGCCATCAAAACTGATAAAGATGAATTGTATAGCCAATCATTTTAACCAACATTGAGACAGCAGTGACAACACATACTAGCCAAAAACCCCTATGACAGTTCCCATGAGAGTGACATTTACCAAACTCTTCATGTGCAAGTTATGTAACAAATTATTCAAGGTTTATGACGAACCGAATTCAATGTCTCTCCCAGAAAAGAAGAAGACATCAAACAGCATACGATATTTGTAAAAGAAACATTATTGATTTCAAGATAAACCATTTTTTGATGAAATTGGAAAAAAACATTAAATACGTAAGTTTTGCCGCAATTTTACACATATTTCTGAAGAGGAATTATTTTTTTCTTTATTTTCCTATTCGATGTGAGCAACTTATGAACATAACATGCAAAGACATGTGTGTGACAGTTCTCTTTCATCTATAGGCAGAGGAAGCTAAAAAATTTCAATGAGCAGAACGAGGGTGCAATTTCTAGAGCTAAAACATGTTGATCAAGAGAAGTACAAACATGAAATTTCTTGAAACTAAATATCGTAACTTGTATACATGAAGACAATGCATTAATAGGATCAAGAGGACCTGGAAAAAGCATTATCATTGGAGCAGACTTATTCTGATGAGCTTCTTGAACTCTTTCAGTCACAACAGCTGCAAGTGAATGAGAAAGAAGATAATTAATTTATTGATAAGAGTAGCCAGCAAAGAGCAAAAATGGACAAAGATTCCTCCACAACGAGAAGTCTCGAGTAAATTTGCAATATCAGCACACAAAGAATACTGATTGGATATTCAAAGAAGAAAGATGAAAAAGGAAATGGGAGTAACTTCCCTTAATCAACATTTAATTGATCCTTCATACATAAAGACTAAAGAGCACTACTGATTGTGGTTTTAAGTGATTGCAAAGATGTATATATATAATTGGGCAAGCTTCTATATTTTTGCTACTTGGAAAAATACTGATACTTATCCATGGACATGATTACTTTGTTCATCATTTGTCTTATGCATAACCAAAATAATATATATCCGCTACATACTTCTTAATAGTTTGCAGATATATTATGCATAATGATCATATAATCTCTATGGTATTATCAGATCATCGGTTTGTAAATCATGATTCAGCTTGAGTTCTATCGAACTATATGATATTTACAGCATCAACTGGTTCTATTTGAACGATGTTCCTATAACTATTACCATAAAAAGGAACACTATGCATATTAGCTTAATGATAGCTCCACTTTATAAATGAAAAGGAATATTTAATGTCGATCGTTATATGTACCTGAAACACCTTTGAAGTCATTTGACTTGGACTCCCGCTGCACATAGACACAGCCTAAGCACTTGCTGTGAAAAATGATATACCCTTCTTAATAATTCAAACTAATCTATTACGCCAAAA
>JAYMTQ010003043.1:0-10692 GCA_036897385.1 Geranium incanum
ATCTTTATTAATGCGTATATCAGAGTGAGAGAATCCCTTATAATGAAAACCTCGTATGCATAATAATATACATAGACTCTTAACATGTTAAAATATATTAGCGAAGTTATGAGATCATAATAAAGTTATAGAAAATATAATACCATAAAATAGTCCAATTTAACACTAAGTTTATGGTATTCTAGCGAATTGTATTCCCTATGCTTGAAGTTTTAAATAATAAATCAGGCTCTTAGATATTTCAAGAATTGATATATTCGACTCATTTATCAAACAAGCTCGACTTAG
The DNA here is from genome assembly GCA_036897385.1 of Geranium incanum. Classification (NCBI taxonomy): domain Eukaryota; kingdom Viridiplantae; phylum Streptophyta; class Magnoliopsida; order Geraniales; family Geraniaceae; genus Geranium; species Geranium incanum. The sequence goes on from JAYMTQ010003043.1 coordinate 289, forward strand.
ATCTCAAATTCAGTTCAAACTCAATTACACTAAATATATAGTAAATATTAAACTAATTGAATTTGAGGGACTCGCTAAAAACTCGACACACAATAGTAGCTAGACTGTGGAGATAAAAGAATTCTTAACTATTTTTTTAAAAAAAATAAAATATAGTGGGAAAATGTAATGATACATGCAAATACAATTACCTTTCATAGAGTTGGAGTGTACTTGATATTTAACTCTCCAAACGCCGTATTATTCACTCGACTTTATTAATCAGTTTAATTTTGAGTTCTTTTAATAAAAATAGAAGTTTATGAATGAAAAAATTGAGGCGCCCATATGTGGGAATTGAACCCACGGTTAAAAGCCGTGCACTCTGCCAGCTAAGCAAATACGACACTGTATTGGAGAATTTTACATTGCTCCCAATCAAATGGACAAGCTTGTTCACATCACCAACTTCAATTTCATGCTTAATAATAAGGAATGATTGAGAATACAAACTCGATCCATATAAGAGCTCGAATCGACAAGTGAATGTTCAATGTGTTTACGACACAATTTATATATTTTAGAACATGAGAAGTTATTAGCTTTATTCATGTGTATATCAGATGGAGAAAATCTTCTCCAATATAAACTCTGTGTAGAACAATATATATAAACTTTTAACCTATTAAACTATGTCGGCGAAGTTCTAAAATGGCAGAAAAATTATTGAAAATTTGATCCCATAATAAAGTCTAATGTAACACTGGTTTTTAGTATTATAGCCAATTCATACTCAATGTTTCAAAATTTTAATTAAATAATAAATTAGTTCACTCTCAAATTTATCAAGATTTGTTTTATCCAACCTAAATTTAGTTCGTTTATTAAACCGACACAATCTTATTAAATTTTATTTAAACTTGGTTACAACAAATGTATAGTACATATTCAAATAATTGAATTTGAGCAACTAGCTAAAAACACAATACACAAGGTAGTGATTAGACCGGACATAAAATATTCTTAAATAATTTTACTAAAATTTCCACACACAAGCTACTGGGAAAATGTAATAATGCCACGTATGCAGAAGCAACTATCTTCCATAGTGCCGCAATGCACCTGATAATTACCTTACCAAACGACGCCGTATTAGTTATTACTCACTCGGCTTAATCAGTTCGGCTTTCAAAATCTAAAGCCGACTGGCTAATGTCAATGACAGTACGTCTCAACAAACGCCGTTAAATTCTACCCAATGAAAACGCGCCACGTTGCTCTGCCGTTAACTTTCTCCTTCTCGCGGTTCCTTTTTCATTTCTCAAACCACACTTTTCTGTATTTTCCTTCTCGCCTGTTTGTTTCCCGAGAATATTTTGATCCAATCCATTTTTGTAGGCTCTATGGATCATTATTCTCTCACTTTCCATTTTTTCTGAAAATTCAGATTTACAATTTATTGCTTCTTCCAATTCAATTCGTGTTTTTGATTGTTCATTTTGAAAAATCATTTTGACCTGGAATATGGGGGTTTTCTGAGCTGTGATCTACGATCTGTTTCAGAGGAATCGATTTGCTGATCATCAGATCTAGTAGGAGAAGAAAGTTATCGATTTCTTCGAATCGTAGATGTCTTCAACGACGACGACGACGCAATCGTACTGGTGCTACAGATGCAGTAGCTTCGTTAGGGTTTGGAGTCCAGACTCGGTCGTCTGTCCCGATTGCGACGGCGGGTTCGTCGAAGTGATCGAAGAGCCGCCGCGATTTGTAGCTTCATCCGCCGCCGGAAACCGCCCCAATTTTGATCGGAACTCGCGCCGGGGCAGCCGTAACGGCGGCGACAGGTCGCCGTTCAATCCTGTGATCGTGCTGCGCGGCGCCTCCGACGCCGTTGAGAGCGGTGGATTCGAGCTGTACTATGACGACGGGTCCGGGACGGGCCTGAGGCCTCTACCGCCGAGCATGTCCGAGTTCTTGCTCGGCTCGGGCTTTGACCGGTTGCTTGACCAGCTCTCGCAGGTCGAGATCAATGGCATTGGCCGGATCGGTATCGATCACCCGCCGGCCTCAAAGGCCGCGATCGATTCAATGCCAACGGTGGAGATTGTGGAGGATCACGTATCTGTTGAGTCCCATTGTGCTGTGTGCAAAGAAGCTTTCGAGCTGGGAGCTGAAGCTCGAGAAATGCCCTGTAAACACATATACCATCACGACTGTATCCTCCCGTGGCTCGGCATCCGCAATTCGTGCCCCCTGTGCCGCAGCGAATTGCCTGCAGACGTCCAAAATACCCAAAATGTTCAAACTTTGAACGATGAAGAGCCCGTGGGATTGACGATTTGGAGGCTCCCCAGTGGCGGGTTTGCGGTGGGGAGGTTCTCTGGAGGAGGTGAGCGAGAACACGAACACCCGCTGGTTTACACCGAGATGGATGGTGCATTCAATAATGGAGGAGGGGTTGCGAGGAGGGTCTTGTGGGGGTCGAGGTTGAACAGAGGAGGGAGAGAGGGTGGTGGGTTCGGGAGGATGTTCAGGAACGTGTTTAGTTGCTTTCGAGGAGGTGCTCGCGCTCGGTCTTCTGCTTCCAGCTCGAGTTCAGATTCTCGAGTGTCCAGATCGCTGCCCCTCTTCAATGCATCCCCATCGAGGAGGCGAATGCGAAGATGATGATGGATGTTAGTTTCTGTAAATATGAAGATGAAACAATCAATAGTCCAAATTCATGATCTATTAGTGATCTTCTCAGAGAGATGAACTATGGACGAAGGTACATGACCTTGCCTTGTTATTGCTAATTTCATTGATTGAACTGCAATTTCCGCTACCTTTTCATATACTTGCAATCTATGATTTTGTAGTGAATTCAAGTCTGTTCTTATTGGTACAATGTTCTTTTATCTTTTTTTAGTTTTGACCTTAGAGTGGCATAAGTTCTATTTCCCACTAAAAACATTAGTGTTAACTTTGGATGTGACTTATTTGTTGCTAGAAAACTGAATTTCCACTTTTATATCCTTTCCAAATTTTCCTGCTGATGAGAGAATATTATAATAAGAATACATCTCCATGGCACATAACTCTGATCGATTAGTTTTGATTGTGTATATTACTTACAATCAGTATTCTAAAAAAGTGTTTGGCACTAATCGAGTAGAGAGGACTTACCTACAATATGGTGGAAATTTGACATGATAAGTGCATTGAAGGCCTTTAGCTCTTTCTTGCACTTGAGTCTCATTGGGGCTACATTGTTAATCATATGGTGGATTTTCTTGTTCTCTGCTCTTCTTTACCTTAGCAGGAAGTGTGAGAATGTTGTTAATGAGTGGCAAAAGGTAAGAGCTACATTGTGAAGGGAATGAAGTGTAGTGAATTCAAGTCTGTTATTATAATACTGGTGCATTGTTCTTGATCTCTTTTCAGTTTTCACCTTAAAATAGCATAAGTTCTATTTACCACTAAAAACATTACATTAGTGATAACTTTGAGTGTAACTTATTTGTTGCTAGAAAATTGAATTTCCACTATTGTATCATTTCCAATTTTTCTAGCTGATAAGCGAATATACATCCATGACCCATAACTGGGATTCTTTGGTTTTGATTGTGTATATTACTTACAGTCAATATGGTGGAAATTTTGACATGAGTGTGTATTGATGTACCTTGTTGGTCATGTGGTGGATTTTCTTGTTCTGCACTTCTTTATCTTAACATGAAGTGTGAGAATGTTAATGAGTAGCAAAAGGTAAGAGGAACTACTTTGTGGAGGGAATGAAGTGTAGCAAATCCTTGGAAATTTCAAATTTTAGTGTCCTTAGTCTTGCAGTATGAGAAATTTATCATGCAGTAATCTTATTACATTGCTATTGCCATTTGACATTATGTTCTTGGTAAGTTTTGGTCAGTTCTCATAATTATTGGTACTGTTAAAAGGCAATGTTCTGTGGGTACTAGAATGAGTGATAAAGGTGGAACAGACAATAGATAGCTTAAAAAAACAGGAGCCATTTAGGTAGATGACAAAACTCCTGAACCCGACGGAGACGTCTATCCGACGGGTAGGAGATGGATATCACTAAATCCACTATGTTGTCATCCTATAGAGAGGCAAAAGACTTTGAATCCGATAGGAATCTTGTATCCCGATCCAAATTCGATAGAAATCCAGTATTCTCATCAAACATGTAGGAGACATAAATCACTAAATTTCGGCAAGAGACATATCACTAAATCCACCTAGTTGTCATCGTATAGAGAGGCGAATGACTCAACCCGACATAAATCCTGTATCCCTATCCGAATCGAACAAAAAATTTAGTATCTTAATGAGCTGGAGACGAGAATCACTAAATTTTTCTGTGGTTTATTGAAGTAGGAAGAAGCTAGTAGGAATTTTATAGATTGCGGTTGGGCTTGTTGGCCTGGAAGTAGTGTATATTGACAAGCTTGGTAGGAACTCACATGTTACAAGGAGTAATACATTTGTCGTCTTCTGGTGTGAATAATTATCGTCACATGTTTACAAGGAATACATTATTGTCTTCTGGTGTGAATTATTATGAGACTGTCTTGTTGCAAGTAGTGATTTGAATTATGCCCAAAATCTGTGACTTTACAGTCTGGAATGTGGGAAAGTGGCACATGAATTATTGAAACATGCAAGAATTTAGGGATACCTACTAATACATGCACATGCAGGTTGTAGTAAGAATGAATTTTCAAATTCAGATATTTTTATCATTTCTATTTCTTGCGGCCGGTGTGATTAAGATTTTTTGTCATTCCTAACCCTTACGGTCCAACGGATAAAAATAACAATGGCGTAAGTGGAATGTGACACATAAAATTATTGAAGTCCAGTAAAAATGAAAATGAATGACATTTAAAAAAAATGGTTCTCATGATTTGAACTTAATCTTTTAATGAAAATAAAGTTTTGTCATGGTTCATCACCAAAAACAACTTATATAGTCAAATGGCATAAATTTATGAAAATTTGAAGATAAAATTATCAATATATATGATTTTAATGATATAATTTAACCGACCCTAAATTGGCAAATAGATTATCTTAAATGTAGCAATGAGCCCTTTTCTCTACTCTGAATAAGATAACACGTGTCAAATCCAGAAGTAGCTAAGCTGTTAACCAACAATCAAAATCCAGTTTCAATAGAGCCTTAAAAGCTGTGCAAGCTCAAAAAAAGAAAATTGAACACAGAAAAAGTGACACGTGCAAAGAAACGACACCGTTTCGGTGAGATCAAGTCAGAGAGCTGCCAAGAAAATTGGGTTCAGACAAAAAGCTAAGCTTTGACGATTAAATCGTTGCCACTGTGGGCGGAGAAGAGAAGAGACCCCCCAAAAACGACCGGTCGATCTCTCTCGCTCCGGCTCCGATCTCCACACTCAGCTCCGATCAGTTTCCGACCCGTCGTTTCGCATCTGACCCGATCCGATCCCGGTGAGCCTCTGTCTCTCTCTGTGTTTGCTAATTGAAATGAAACCTCACTGTTGAGTGTTTTGACGAAAGATCGGTTTTCTATGGCTCAAATCGTTGATTTTTTGGTGGGAAATTGATGGGTTTGCGTGAATCTGATTTTGCTGAATAGGGTTCGAAATTGAATGAAATGGGGAATTTTTTTAGGGCTAGTGTGTTCTGTTCAATGGATTTGAAATTTTTATGGTCAATTTGTGTAATTTTTGGTACTAGAATGGTGAAAATATGTTGTGATTTTTGTGGTATTTGAATTTTAAATTATTACTGAATTTATGAACTATTGCACTCGCCTATTGTTGGTGTTGATTGATTTGGGTTAAAGTGGGAGAGAATATGCTTGTATTGAAATTTGAATTTGAATGTGAATGAGAGTGAGAGTGATGTGATTCATCCGTGAGCACGTTTTTTGGTTTCAGCAGCGATGAGTTTTGTTTTCCGCGGGAGCAGAGGAGATATAGAAAGCGGGTTTTCAGGATTTGTTCCCGAGCGCCGTTCATTGGTATGTGATATTGTTTAACAAACGGTATGCTTGACGTTATAGAAAGCGGGTTTTCATATGTTATGATCTAATTTACTATCCTGCAGCGCGTTCATGCTGCACGCCCCGTTAACTCCAACTCACTCGCTTTTCTTGTCACAGGTACCTACCTATATGCAGCCTTTTTGTTTTTTCATAAAAAAACCTCGGTTTTGATAATGCACGTTCTAATCGATGTTTTTTTATTCTTGGTCATGATCGTAACAGTTCTCTTGCTATTCATGATGCTAAACTCGCACCAGATGTCGCCTAACTTTTTGGTACTTTGACTACTTTCATATCTTATCCTAATTCGAGGATATTACTCTTTACGGGGAGCGTTATGGTCTACTAAACGGGTATTTATATTTCATCTATGTTATTAGCTATGGTTGGTGCTTGGCGTCTTTTTGATGGCCACGACGTTGAGGATGTATGCAGCTTGTCAGCAACTTCAAGCCCAGGCTCAGGCGCATGCTGCGGCAGCGAGCGGCCTTCTTGGTCATACCGAGTTGCGTCTGCATATGCCGCCGTCCATTGCACTTGCGACCAGAGGGCGCTTGCAAGGCCTCAGGCTCCAGCTGGCGCTTCTTGACCGGGAGTTCGATGACCTAGGTTTGCTTGTTATAAAGTTTTCAAAGTTGTTTTAGTGATAATTATAGTTCACTATACCCGTTTTTTTTCATTTCTGACTTCACTGTACTCAACTTAAAAAAAAATGTTCTTCTGTTGGACATGAGGGCAATATGGTCTTTTCAGTAGTTTTTAATTTTTTATTTGTTTATATAAAAGACAAAAATGCCCTTCACCATTAGTTCAATTTGTCGTTCAATTAAGGGTAAAATGGTCATTCCATAATCATCAAATAATTATATAATTTGGAAATTATACATTGAGGGCATTTTGGACTTCTTACAAACCAATTATGTTAAATTTTACTGAAGTTACCTTAAGTGTAACTAAAAAATACTCGGGCACGTTAACAAAACTTTTAAAGTTGAGTATAGTAAAATCATAAACGGAAAAACCTGGGTATAGTGAAATGTAATTATCCATTTTCTAATCCTTTGAAGTACAGTGACACGGTTGATAGTTCGTTAACTATTTGTGTTGTTGCTTATTTCAGATTATGAAACTTTGAGGGCTTTGGATTCGGATAATCTTCCGGCAGTTTCTTCTATGACTGACGAAGAGATAAATGCTCTTCCCGTGCACAAGTACAAGGTTGCTGGTTCTCAGAGGTATGTTTGCATCTTTTGTCTGTGTGCATGCGGATTGCACTTCTGTTGATGTATGTTCCGATTTCAGGTTTAGTAAATTTGAATGAATTCATCATGTGTAAAGTTAGAGCTGTAGGGAATTTTGAATTTACCGAAAAAACATTACCAACTAAACACGAGGGATGATGTATAACAAAACATGTTTTGTTATGGTTGTGTGATATATTCAACTCAAAGAATATCACTCATACAAGATTCTGTTGGAATTATTTAGAATTAGGCACATATCAATGAATTCTTAATAAATTCATTGTGTTTTTACAGTGGTGGCTCGTTGATGCAACATGCCTCATCTTCATCCACTGAGGTATGTGATATCTTTTATGCTTATATTGCACAAAAACGTATTTTGCCAATCTTGTTATGTTAATGACATACTCAACAACCGATTTTTTTCATTATTCATGTTCAATTTCTGGTTTCAAAATTAAGAACTGGATTGATGAATGTGATCGCTTGCATAGACACTCGCCAGAACTCTTTTATTGTTTCATTTGGTACCTTCGTTTATTTATTTTATTTTGATATTCTTGCAAGAATTAAAATCTTTAGCATGTTACAAACTAGATATGAAACTGTTTAATCTGTTCTTGGATGCATCGATGTGAAATGTTGTGGTGTGGCCGGAATGTCAACTTTCCTTGCATATGAAAAACATCGTGGGGCATTTATGCTCATTTATTTATTTTTTTCTACACCAACCTGTGCTGGTTTGAAATGGGTACAAATTCCAATTTACCTTAAGAGTTACAAACCCGAATGCAATTTTTTTTTGAGATATGGGAATGAAAGTGGTGAAATCATGTTGTTTATGATGTATGATTAGGTGCCTGCCGTCTTCTCTGGCCGAATCCAAACCATTGTTGATCCTTATTGCATTTATGAAAAAAGGAGAATCAGGAGTTGGGGGTTTGTTTGTGAATTAGTAGTATCAATGCGGATTAACTGTAAAAGTGAATCTGTCTAATTGGATATGATTATTAGATGGTTCCATAACGTCTCTCCTCTCGAACAGAAAAAGCAGGACAACACTAGTGCGGTTGGGAGCAAGGCGTCTGAAGATGAACTGACTTGTAGCGTTTGCTTAGAGCAAGTTTGTGCGGGAGAGATTATCCGTAGCCTGCCATGCTTGCACCAGGTTAGTCCTCTGCTTGCAACGATCTTATTTTACTTCTGGTGATTTCCGCTAACTGAATAGTCTGAATAATATGTTGTCAGGCTTATTGGAAAGAACCTCGTGTTTTCAGTTTGACTTGTGGTTTCCTTCATTTTTTGACCTCTATCTCAGTTTATGCATCACCTAATCAATAATTATAGGATTTATGTAATTTTGCCGCTTGCCAATCAATTCTTATCAATTTGTTAAACCCCAACTCGCCTAAAACCTCAGCATGATAAATGGAGGCTTGGGGTTGTTGTTTAAACTAGTCAATGGATCCACGTCTTTTCGATGTGGGACTTCAACAACCCTCCTCGCATGCAAGTTGGGGTAACACATCGTGTCTTGCACGTGAATCGTGGGCTTTTGGCCATAAGCACGAGGGTTCATCCAGATCTAATACCGATCCACCTAAAAACTCACCTGATAAGTGGAGGCCCGGACTTGGTATTTTAACTAGCAAATGGATCCACATCTTTTCGTTGTGAGACTTTAATACCTATCTACACATCCAAATCGAGTAACACGTTTTGGCCTGAACCACGAGGGTCTTCCAAATCCAACACCAGGCTCTGATACCATCTTAAAGCACGACCCACCTAAAACCCCAAATCGATAAGCGAAGGCCCATACTTATCGCATAAACCAGCGAGTGGCTCCACACCTTTTCGACGCGAGACTTTTAATACAATCTATATATATCTAATGCATAATTGTTTTTTCATGATCTGATTTTGCAGTTCCATGCAAATTGCATTGACCCATGGCTGAGGCAACAAGGAACATGCCCAGTGTGCAAGTTCAAAGCAGGGTCAGGATGGCATGAGAGTGATGATGCTGCCTACATGGCTTGACTACTTGCTGACCTGTACTATTGTTGACATACAATTCATACATATGAATCTAATCAAAACACATTTGCATGTAAAGTCATGCCCATGGATCAAAATTCAAAGTCTATCTTGTGGCATTTGGTGTATTTAGCTTGACAAGGCACTGGAGAGAGGAGCTGGAGAAAATAATGTCTTTTAGTTGTCAATGAACAAATATATTATGACATATCAGATCAACATGAACAAATTCTCTCTTTTTTATGTCATATGATGACAGCTAACTGTTCTTCTACAAAACAATATAAACAACAATATGGCTTTTTATATGTTGTGATGCAGCTATTCAGGTGAAGAACCACTTCTTATACTGCAAAAAAAGTCATGTCAGTCTTTGAATTCTTAAATAATTTTTTTTAGACAAACCCAAATATGTCGATCAGACTCGAAATTCGTGGTTTATAATTACAACTGGAGTTCAAATAAGAGAAGATTTAGTAAGCATATGAGTTGCCCTATTAATATTCCTGCATGTAAATCGAATACTGGAAGAGGGACCAATCTCTTAGATTAAGTGCTTGGATAAAATTTCTCCCAACCTATCTCTTCGTAGAGTTTGGTTGATTACCTGGAGATCACAACGTCTCAATCTGATTCTATAGTGACTCCAGTCCACATATTCCTCTCGCACCACTATAACACTTCTCGAATTCCCACGACCTCTACTTCTGATAAGTGGAAAGACCCTGTAAATTTCTTGAGAAAAGCATCAACAAGATGTCTCGAGCTATTCATGCAAACAACACCAATACTCCACGAACCATTAACTGTATCCAGAACCCCATCAACATTGATCTTAAATTGTCCGGGGTGGAGCGCAATATTTGAATTAATATAACTAATGTAATATAAATAATGGATAATTAGGAAAAAGAAAAATAACAATATCCATATTACTTGATTAGATATTTGAGATTTCAAGCAATTTTTCTTAGGCATACATAATTTTTACTTAAACCCCCTTAAATGAGAACGTATTTTATGAAGTCTTTCAAGTTATCAAAAATTTTAGGACGTTAACTTTAAAAAAAATGACGTAAACACTCTTATATTCAAAATAATTAAAATTATATT
>JAYMTQ010003044.1:0-10691 GCA_036897385.1 Geranium incanum
TATAATTAATTTTTTATATGGTACGGATATGGGTTGAAAACGGGGCTGGTATATGTTAACTTGCACCCATTAAAAAACTTAAGGGAAAAACTCGTACCTGACTTCTTTTGTGGATTTAACCCGTTTCGATCGAGATGAATTGATCGGGTACCTGTCTAGTTCGAATTTTTTTGTCATCCCAATCTACTTCGTCAAAACGTGAGCATGAGTTGACAAATTAATGCTGTCCATGTAGATGTATAATGGGTCGGAATAAGTTGAAATAAAAAATGATTGTTGGGGTACAAAAATAATTGATGTACCCTACACGCAATGAAAGAAACTTCAAAGGAAAGAGGCCAAAAGGCAAAGAACGACCAAGTCCAAAGATTTTGGGTTGCTATAAAAGCAACCTCCAATACTCTCTCTTCCCACGTTCATTCATATTACTTATTTGTTTGTGCTCTTGAGTTGAACCTCTTCTTCTCCATTTAATTTATTTACTACTCTCAACAATAGTAATAGTAATAGAAATGGTGAAGTGTGTGGAATTGTTGGATTTAGGGGTGAGAATAGCGGCTCGCTTTCACTCTCACTGCCCTCAGACGGCGCGTCTCTACTATCATCCTCCCCCTATTGCTCAGGTTCGCCCGGGCCGCTGCCAGGAGGGCCCCACCGCCACGCAATCAGGATGTGGGGCCGAGGCCATGGCTGCGGCCCGGTCAGATATATCCGAATTGATCTTTTCTTCTGTTGTTTGAGAGAGAGAACAAAAAAAAACCTCATTTCAGATAAGAGTTTTTCTATGTAACCATTGCTTATTTGTAAATACAAATCATCGATATTCTTTCAAGTCATATTTCGTTGCATCTACTGTGAGTTAAATCCCGTCTTGTCAACATAAATTTTGTCAAGTGTTATATAACTCGCAACTTGAACTAAAACTTAAAGATTATGTGAGTGGACATTTAAAAACTTGAAACAGAAACTTAATATTTGAAGACCCTATACTAACTTAATATCAATGCTTAACAGTCTTTTATCAACACTCCCGCAGGCTAGCAAGCCATCTCGATCTCGTTGTACACAAATGGCTCGTGAGATTGAATCACTAAGCTTGCTCCAAATCCGCCGTTAATCTATATTGATTTCGAACATAAAAAACACTAAATATTAGTCTGACCTTTCCCTTATACAAAGGGAGCAAATTATAGTCCACAATAAACCAATGTTCTAAAAAACACTAGGCATGAACTAGTCAAATAGGGCCTTCTGGAAACTAATCGGAGATTAGTCGAGAATTAACCGGAAAATAAATCGGAAGGATTCATCAAGGACTGGTCGGGGATTCATCAGGGACTAATCGAGGATTTTTAGAACATTGCAATAAACCAGAATTCAAAAAATAGGAGAAGTAAACAAATGCAAAACATTAACTTAATCTTCACTCTTATCCTTTCTTTGTTGCATAAAAACAGAGGCAGCTCTGAAACAGTATGTTCCTTATTTAACAAATGCAAAAAGGCTGAAGCATTTTAGTATCATCCATGGTTACAAAATAATAAGAACAATCAACATCATTATACATTAACCCGTAACTGAAGAGAGACAGTCAGACAGAGAAGACAAGTATATCAAAAAGTGACTGAATAATCATAAATGGGTAAGCGGGTCGCAGTCTTTCCCGTTGAGAGGCTTTACCATCTCCGAATTTGCCAACTCCTTAACCCACAGACCGGCCTTCACAATTTTGTAGAGCCAAAGACTCCTCTGAACGAACCATAAAGAGGTTGTGATCTTCTGAAACTGTAAATATCGTCTATTTGGATGGAGTCGGGTGTGAGCGGCTCTTTCTGTTCTACAGCATACTCAGATGTGTGTAGGCTTCCATAAACTCTTATGCTAAGCACCTTCTTTTGGGATGCGCCGACTTTTATGTGGTCGTTGAAGAAATCAATCAATCCTTGCTTAGTTAGCTGCTTAAGCGCTGCAACCTGTTTCAATACCATAGATATTAGATAACAGCTCACCTGTTTTTCCTTTCTCGTATATTGAAAGCCATGAACTACAAATGTTTTTTAATAGCCTTATGAACCTTTTTGAATAACAAAGATAGAAAATGGAAAAAAAATTATAAGAAACCTTCACTTTATGCATATTATTCCAATTTAACCCTGAACTTATTTTTGTTCCAATTTAGACAGAAGTTTATGTTCTGCTCCAATCCATTGCTAAATTTAGGTTTCGTTCCAAATAAATAGTCCTAAGTTAGTCTGTTTTTTCCAAAGTAGTTCGCAAATTATGTGTTTTTCTTCCAATTTGGTCAAGCTTGGACAGATTATTCCAATTAAACCTTATTGTCTTTACTGCGAAGACCAAATTCCTAGAGTTTTGCCTGATTTATTTCCAAATTGTTTCAATTGAATCTTTCCATCTGTAATACAAATACCAAATGGAACAATTTGTCCAAAACAGGACTAAGTTGAAACACTTTGCTCAATGCTAGAACTATACTAAAACAGGATCCCAACTCATGATTAAATTGGAATTTGTGACTAAGTTGAGGCATTTTCCAAACAGATTTAGCCGAAGCAGAAAGAATTTTGTATGTCCAATCATCTGATGGGGATATCAAAAGATTCAGATAGATGACGATCATACCTCGCACTCTCTTCTATCAAACTTGAGGGTCCCATCAGCAATCTCCCGCCAGTAAAATCCAGATTCCTCTCTTAAATTCTTGTGCTTCTCGAGCTTCATGTCTATTAGTGCATTTACATTGCTCTGCATATGAACACATTCAGTTGTCACCTTACACATGGCTCTCTACTGCTTGGAAATAATTAATGGACAAATAAGTAGACAGGAGAAATTCATAGATTAACTATTTTGAGAGTTGTATATTTGTTCGAAACTCTGCATGTTCTGTGACAGTTTTTTTTTCATAACTGTATTTAGTATTACAAAAGGAAGAATCTTCTTGCTACTAAGAGCTCGCTGTCTCACCTTGAATTCATCATCAGTCATCTCATAAAGTTTAGACTCAAACATCTTGAGAAACGACTCGACTCTCAAATCAATATGCCCCGGACCCTGTCGAAATAGATGCGTTATTATTACAGAAAGAAACAAGACCATAAAGCATGTGAACTTGGTAATAAATATGATGCATACCTTCACTGTGGATTGGATGATAAACTGTACCCCACGAACACCAAAATCATTCCTGAATCAACAGAATTTGAACAGGTATATATAGGATCAACATTATACATAGCATGAACATATATTAAGGACATGAGATTTGGCTTCACCTCTGCATAAGCACGGTAATGTACCCAAGTTGCTCAACTGATCTAAGTTGGTGAAAAGCCGGTTGCTTTGAAACGAGAGCAAAGAGCTGGAGTTTAACGTTCATTGTAAAATCATCTTGATGGACCTAAGGACGTGAAAGAATTCCATATCAGTATCTTACGTACATATGATTTATCAAAATTGAATTTGCACGAGACATTTTATATTTCCAAGAGCAATAACAAAATTACTACACACCTCCATGTACCAGACTAAATGCCAAGAATCAAAACTTCTTGCATGTGTAAAGTTATTCACATGCAGTACTTGGTCCCGCCAATTATGTGAGGCCCACTTGAGTGTGTGTTTGAACTATCAGAGAGCATAGGCTTACAAATAGTAAAAAAATATTTCAGGATAAATTTCAATGTTCTCTGGCCTTGGGTTGTGGTGGAGGCCCAAGTGTATTTTGCAGGTAGTTTATTATGTATTCCTATTCAGACTAAACCATTGGTTTTACAAGTGGACACTTAAGTTTGAAGAATAGTTGTCTGATTATGGGTGAAAAGTCCTACTATATGGGGGCACAAACTGCTTGGTACCCCATTTGTAACTAAGTAAAACTTATTTCATCTTGAAGAACAATTACATTAAAGTTTACGTGATGCAATTTTGCGGTATGTGCAAGGCTCAAACAAAACTATATACGGCAAAATAAAATTGGTTTAGAGCATCAGGATACAAAGAAGTAAGTTATCACGATAGTACCCACCAATTACTTTTTTTCCTTTACCAACAAAACCAATTACTCCCTTTGTGCCAAAATGTCTCAATTTCGTTAAATAGATGTCCAAAAATAAGTTTCATTCAATTAAGTAGCCATACCAATGATATCTCTCCGTACGTTAATTATAAGGAATTGAGTAGAGAGGACATGAGAGCGCATGAGGGTTGAGGGTAGAAAGTCAAACACTACAAATTGAATCCTTAATCCTTTCGAATAATTAAATGAGACACTTGTTTTAAGGAGGGAGTACCTGAATATAGTGAACTAGGGAAGAATTCTCATTTTTGGGGTTCAGGCCTTCGGTAGGATAGACATAACTGGCGCCCTTTTCAAGCTTAACAACTCTATTGGTCAAATGCTGAGACGGGAACAGAGGTTGGCATATAGGGTTTGTACCCTTATATAGAAGGTCTTCAGTGTGCTGGATCAGTGATTCAGCTTCATTGTTGTCAATGTTACCTGAGATAATCAAATGTTAACACACTATTAATATCATACAAAGACAACAGTGAACTAAAAACAATACGATGAATAATTCACTGAAATATGCCAACCAGCTATGTAACACTCCAAGAAGGCCCTTGAGAGCATCATGGGGACAAATTTCGCAAGATCTTCAGCTTCAAGACGTGGAAGAACTTCAAGTTGTTCCATCCAAGGCCATGTGTTGTCTTGTAGTATTAATGAGCAATAGTCCATAGCTTGCTGGTAGGGTTGTTGGAACTTGTAATTTTGATACTCCTTCATTACCATTTCCTGACGGAAAAAAAAGTGCAAGAAAATCACTAACAAACTTCCAATGAACGAAATTTCTGAGGGATTTCAATGTGCATCTTGAATCTTCTTCTTTATTGATGAAATAAAGTGCCTCGTCTATCCAAATAGAAACATGGGGTTCAGAGCTTACCTTTATCACTGCAAACCTGTTGTGCTTCACTTCAAATTTTGCAACTTTTTGTAGCACAGTTTCAAGCAAGATCCTCAGTTTGTGGTTATAACCGATCACCGTGACCTGAACAAGAAAACCATATACAAGGTATCTCATAAAAACAACCATAACCAACAACACAGAACCCGCAATCATCTAAAATACTGAAATGCGTGAAGTTTTGATTTAGACACATCTATCTGAATTACTATAAATATATTACAACTCTAATACCTGAAATCCCCTATCTGTGCTGTTTATACCATAATATAGTCCAGCAACTTGAGCATAGTAAGCTGAAACATGAAATATGTAGTCAGTTCACCTGTCATTGGAGATGGAACTTATAGGGCGAGGTCAAGTAATCCCATGCGAGTAAACATTCTACCATATTCATTCAAGTAATCCATTAACAACCGTGCGAACATATCGGTTAGCACTTCAGCTTCAGGAGAGCTGCTAGCATTGGGGCAGTTGAAATCAATCTTAACATATGCCTTGGGAGTAAGGAACGTCGTATCAGGCTTGTACCATAATCTTGAATATGACGACTTCCTTAACAAAGCTGGGAGTTTGGTCTGTTTCAATGGTAAATCATGGTTTAATTTATGAAATTAGCAGATATAGATGAGGGAAGGATCGGGAGATAGTATTCCTCACCTTGTCATGCATATTCTTAAGTGACAGATCAGTTGGTATAAACACATTAGGAGCTGGTAGATGCAGATTTTCGTTCGGAGTACTTTGCATCCATCCCTGGAGACAAAAAAATATATAAGTTACAACGGTAATAAAATGAGTAATTCATCAATAAATACAGCATATTCACCAATATAACAAATACAACCACAAAATACATCAAATTGTATACCTCAATCATGGAGCGAGAGATTTTCTCAATGGAATATGCAGTTTTATACCACGGCTCAACCATGTCAGTGCATCCTTCAAACTTTTGTGACTCCCAAAATATTCTGCAAGAAAAGAAGATTAGGAAATAGACAGCTGCTGAAACTAAATAAAGTTAAAAGAGGAATAAAAACAATGAACAACATCTGCCAACGGGTTATGAAAAATCTGGGCACTGGAAGGACATATCCTAGAGTCCAATAAGCCAACAAATGAAAACTTTTTCTACTGTCCTAACAAGCTGGAAGATTTTGGGACAAATCCTAGTGTCCTTCAACTGCCAAGTTTTTGTTTAGCTGACATTTTCTTTTGATCGTTTGCAAAGTTATATTAGTACTCACATTTATTCTTCTTACTTGTAGTCATTTTCCTCAGATTTGGCCAATCTCATGTGGTGCTGTTTTATGTCATTCCTGATCCTGTCAACTCAAACTAGAGTGGCTGACATTTTATTGTGGTCTTTTGTGAAGCATATTAGTACTTACACACATTTATTTACGTACTGTCTCAGCTTTGACCTGTGAGTATGTACTAGTCTTCTTTCCTTCTACCAAAACCCTTATTACCTTACTTAAATATCATTCTTTTGCATATAAAAAAGTACTTAAGAAGATCGGTCACTGGTTTATGCCAATTAACCATTTTTTTTTGATATGCCGTATTCCATGTAAGAACATATTTCATCTAGATCGGCACTTATTTATGATTTACATATTCTTAAATGGGATCTATACTGTCCGTTAGTTTTGATTCAGAGGGGCAGCAGTTAATTAAAAATAAGGTGCCATATACTTGCATTAACATAGATGCCAACAGTGAAGGTCTCTCATATAGTAGCATTAAGTTAGAGCGTCTCTCCATCAGTACTTACCGGACATTGTCAGCAGAAAGCTCACCCAACACCATTTGAATGATGGCTGGGCTGAACTCAGAAGGCAAGGATGAGCCCACGAGCCAATCTTTTGGGGGATACAGCTGAAAAAAACATTTGAATGAAGAAAAAGTAAGCATCTAAGCAACTAGTACAGATCTAAAAGGCAAAATTGGCAAATAAAGATTTGAAAAGGGTTTTGTAACTACCTGCATGTTCATCGAGATGTTGACCACATAATCAATAGGAGGGATTTTGTCTTGATAATGGAACTTCGTCTCACAAATAGCTGACAACTTCATTAACAATAAAAATTCAACATTTTCAGATAAAGATATGGGCAATCCTCAATAGTCAATATTCAACATATTAGGAATGAATTTAAAACTTAGATATTCAAGCATGTCATTTGCACTTCATAGGACGGGCATAAAATATATAGAAGTAGCAACAAGAAAATACATCTCCACCAGAAGAAGCAATAGGCTCTATATGAGAAGCCTATGATGTAACAGTGTGAGCATAATATAATTAAGGATACCGACAGATGACAACTCAGTTTTCATCAATTATTCCTCTGATGATATCCAACAAAAGGATTATGTATTCAAGGGTTAGAGGCAGCGATTCCATTATCACGCAACAGTGGATCTACTAACATATGATACAAGTGACATACGCCCATACCTCGTCAAATATCCATTTGCAAACCCCTGACTGTTGTAAGAGAGCAATGTATTTGAATAACAATCCTATTATCTCTTGCGTGTGTTCTGTGTTTCAATCAAGGAACTCATATTAGTAAAATATGTCAACCCGAATTAATAGAGAAAAACGAAGCTTCATAACAGTGTTGAAGTGAGAATCAATAAGTAGAATGTTA
The DNA here is from genome assembly GCA_036897385.1 of Geranium incanum. Taxonomy (NCBI): domain Eukaryota; kingdom Viridiplantae; phylum Streptophyta; class Magnoliopsida; order Geraniales; family Geraniaceae; genus Geranium; species Geranium incanum. Next base: position 7,652 of record JAYMTQ010003044.1, read on the forward strand.
TCATGTTACAGAATATGTCATACAAACGATTCAAAACCATAGTATTGGAGAAGACTAACACAAAATACTAACCATGACCGGCATCGGTTAGACTGATAGTAACTTTAAAGAAAGAAAACTCCAAGCTCCAATCACTTTCACCAGCAGACAAACTTGTGGCCCACCCTGCATTTTATTAAGTAACATTAAGATTTGGATATGTAAAACTAGATATTGTGCCATAATATGATTAGTTCAGGTAGATGAGACTCATAGTTTCTATTGTTTTACATGAGCATGAAGTGCTTTAATCTTTTCATCCCTAGCAAATATGAAATTATGAATCTTGGATAAATTGTACTACCCATAAGCAGGTTGTGTTCCAATATGAAAGAACACGAAATCCTAGGACCGTTACAATGACATGTATTATTTCAACGCTGTATACATTACACTTGGAGTTTTCACTAGCTTCTCTCCATACAATGAACAGATAATAAACAAGGTACAAAGGAGAACAACCCTGAGATTTTCAATAACACCATTATAGACCCTACCAATTTTAGCTAACCTATTATCACTAACATTCACTTAGAAACTACAGTCCCATTTCCACTGAATCTATAATCAGCAACGACTAAGCTACAACAATCTTATCAAGAAAACATATCGAATATCACTTCCAATCAATGAGCCAAGCCAATAACCATTGGGAACTTTAGTGTCTTTAGCCATCGCAAAATGCACCTCAGATACTATGCCGAAGAGCATCTCCACTTCACCCACTACAGATTTCACAATAATAAGCATCTTCCCTGATCTTATTCTTGAAGAGAACTAAGTTGGATTACCATGAAAGCAGATTTAAAGTAACCATCTTGGTTTTGATTCACACTGAAATTACATTAATTTAAAATGGTATCCACAGTTTGAGTTCTATCAAAATTCAAAGGACGTAGTAAAATGATCAAACTTAAACAAACAGAAAAATAGATAAAGAATAAAAACATAGTATTAACATATGAGACTACTATGGTTACTTATTAATTATCATTATCTTCGTCTTTCGGTATACAAGGGAAGGGCAAATATAATGAAATCAAAATGTGTAGTAACTGAACAACACAACTAGAAACAAGAGTACATGATTTCTTAGTTTTTTTGCCAGTACGTCAGCATGATTGTCACATTTAAAAAAGTAAAATGATCTTTTCAAAAATATATTCAGAGGTGCAGTGGTTGAAATTCTATATGAATACCTACGTAAGTCCTATGAAGTAAATTATTGGATTCCAATCATGTGAAAAATCAGGGAGAAAACCAAGCCTTTTAACACATAAACCATGTGCAGAACTCACCCAATGTTTTCAAGATGTAAAATAAAGATCCTTCTCCTTTATGTCCAATAAGATGACCAAGATACCTGCATGGCCCTTCCTTGTAATGTCGAATGCTTGGAGTTATTGGCCACACGATTCTCAAGGTATGACCTTGCTTTATTGGGACAGTTTTCACAAGAATCTGAAATAAATTATGAAAAATAGAAAGGCAAACTATCATTAAGATCTTCAAAAAACTGTAAACTCGGGATTTGAATATAATTGTGATGACTGAGACATGCAATCACTGACTCAGGATGAAAAACTGTACCAATACCATACGCACCTGTAAATGCTCTGATGTGCAAGGCTGACCAGAAAAACGGGGGCAGGTTTTGTCAGAGTTTTGGATTTCCTGAAACATGTTCTCCACCCGGCTTTGAATTTGGTCAAGGCTTTCTGGAAATACATAACAAGAAGACATTATTGATTTGTATACATCATATAGTAAATTTAAGTATCTACTAAAACAAGACCAGATATTCACACCTTTTGCATAAACAACCAGATGCATGAGGTTGGCCGAATAATTTTCTTTATAGAATTTAATAAGCTCGTGTCTTATATCCAGTCCTCTTGCTTTTGGTTGAACCTCCAAAGTATCCCAACTCCCTGTACATATATTTGAAGTATCATAAGAAGGGGGGAAATGATGTTCTTAAGTACACCAAAGCAAGAAATGTTATTTGCACTAAAATGATGACAAATTTGTGAAACCCGACAAAATTTTGAGGTACAAAGACACAAAGCATTTATAGAAGTTCTGGGAACATCACAACCGCGTCATCATATTATCTCATCTTATATTTTGATTCACACGTCAGCTCATTTGCACGTATCGAAATCAAGTGTATATTCCAAATAACGTATTCAATGCTAACCTGTACTGAATTTATGATAAGGATGAGCTTGCAAACTTAACTGTCTTTGCAGCTGGCATAAAGTGACACATTTCATGAAGAAAAAAGAAGTTAGTACAACAGCAAACAAGTGGAAGTAAATTATACAGATTACAAAGAGGCAAGTAATAACTTGAAGGATATAAATCTAGCCCATATTATTTGTGAAGTACATCAGTTTTTTTTGGTCAGAGGGACAAAATTACACTACCTGCCTCTGACACATTGCACTTCCTTGTTATGATTTAATATGCATATAGTCCTCTTATTGGAAGAGTGAAGAAAGGAAACTCAGGGGAACCAAAAATGCAAGGGAAATACACATATGAGTACTGAATTGAGCTTCAATTTAGACACACTAATTTAACCAAGTAAAACTAGCTAAAGCAGGAAATGATACCTGTTGCATTCTCCAAGCATCAGAGAGTAAGTTTTTCTGGTGTTCTGTATGACAGAGAGAGATAATTATCGGTGGTTCAGAAAAGGAAACTGAAACTAAGGTTTGAAAACAGCTTCAAATATGAAGAGCTAACCAGAATCCACCGCTTTGATTTCCCTTGTTGTAGCATCAGCTGACATTAATGGTTTAATAAAGAACTGTGCGAACCTGAAAAGAAACCAGAGGGAGACATCTAGGATCACATATTTTATAGCACTGTTTAAAAAGGCGTTCGTGAGGCACGCCTCAGGCGAGGCGGTCGAAAAAGTTGCTGAGGCTTACGCCTCTCTCGTGTACGGCAAGGCTTACGCCTCGAGTCCTGTGAGGCGTACGCCTCTCGCCTC
>JAYMTQ010003045.1:0-10691 GCA_036897385.1 Geranium incanum
CATTTACAATGTAGATTGCTTATACACTTGGGCTAGGGCACAAATCTAACACTTCCCTCATTCCCAGCGGCACCATTGTCCCGCCTTGAATGACGTTCGGATCAGTGGTGATAATGTGACGTAGTGGTATTTGTAATAATTAAAATGAAGTATAAATATTTTTTTAGTAAAATAAAAAATGTTGTATACAATTTAGATACAAAACTTTACTTGAGATTCGGAGATGACTATTTACTTGAATAATCCAAAGGAACAGATTTACCAGAATAAGCATACAGAATGACTCGTTTGATGGTGCACGAGAAACAACGGATGTACGACGAATGACATTTGTGGGAGTATAAATCTTAAAGCTAGGACGTGGTTCAGATTGATAGGGCATGTACAGAGCTCGTCGACGTGGAAAACATAGATTCAATGCCCTAATTTCTTACAATAATTGCAAGAGATGATGAGAGTGGATTTTACACCTCCACTAAGTCAAATCTCCTCGCAATTAACCTGATTTTCAGGTAGTTTTCAGTTTATTTTCCTTACTTTGAGCATTGACCACTCTTGATGATAATATGCAGGAAACAGATCATTTCATGATATTTTTTAGCGAAAGGGAGCTCGAGAGCAAAATTGAGATTGAGCCGGGATAATTTGGAGAAAAAAGGGCAAAACAGGGGCATCTCACAACAGCCAGAGTCACATCACCTAGTCGTGATTGATGAGGTCGTGAGTTGGAGATGCCAGAGAAGAAGAGCTTGCATGTCAATTATGTCATGATAGCTCAAATCACAACACCTTGTCGTGACTTTGGAGTCGTGAGTTGCATGACAACAGAACCTTATATTCACTTGTAGAAGATGTCAGTCACAACATCCAAGTCACGACACCCTGTCGTGACAAGTGGGGTCGTGAGTTAAAGGTCAGAGAGGGTGAAACTCTCAAGTTTCAAGGAGCGGAGGAGTCACAACACCCCTAGTCATGATATGCAATCCTGACATAGGCAGTCGTTAGTCGCAGGACAAGCATCGCCCATATCAGGTTTCAGGTGATGAAGTCACGACACCCTGTCGTGACTCGTGTTCATACAACAGATTCGCTCAAAATTGTCCACTTTGTCCCTACCTCGTACAAAAAGGCCTTGGAGAGGAAAGAAAGGACACAGCATATCAGAAATGAGTTAGAGAGAAGAGAGAAGAGTAAAATTGGGGATATAAAGAGGCTCGAGTTTTCAAGAGCAAAGTGAAGCAAAATCAAGAGGAATAAGAAGTTAGAGGAGAAAATGAAGCTCAAGGTCAATTTGAAGAGGATAAAGCTAGCTTTTCTCATTGGGTATTTTGATTTCTACTCTAGATTTGTTTTAATTTGTGAGATTTAGTGAATTGTATCAAGGATTTTAGATTGCAAGTCTTAATTAAGTCTTATTTTAAAGATTTTAGGTGAATTGAGAAATTAAATGAAGGGTTGATTGATTTGAATTTAGATCTTGTTTATTTGAAGATTGATTGTTGAATTTATTGAGGATTTAAATTGAATGATGATTGTTATGAAGAATTGATTTGGATATTGTGTATGAGATTGGTTGAAATGTAAATTGTTGTGATTTGTGGAATTGAGATTTGAAATATGAGTTGTTTTAGAGAAATGATGTTGATTGGAGATATGGATTTGAATTTGTTGAGTGTTGACTGTAAAGGTGAAATGAGTAGCTAATTTGACCATGTGGATTTATGGATGTAGGACATGTAAATTGGGAAATGTTAGTTTGGAATTGTGATGAATAAGGGTATTCGAATAGGGATCTTCACTTGTTCCATTTCGGAATAGGTGGAGACTGAGACTTACATCGTATCTCCAAGGAGAAACGATGGGTACGAGAGAAACCCCATATAGGGTACAACTCCGAAAATGGGTAGTTAATTATTCGTAAGGCTTAATTTACCTATTTTTGGATTTATTTCAAGAGTAGATGGAACGAGACCTTTGATTTCCTGGAGGTAAATCTTAGGTTAGAAAAATTAATTATGTGCCTTAAATTTAGTTTCCCTAATCACATTAGCTCTCACTAATACCATCCTTTAGTGATTTCACTATAAACCTAAATATCCTTATGTCTCCAATTTAATACTCCTTATTCACGCAACTTAGTTGACCTCGTTATTGTTAGTATAAGAATTTGATTGTTAAATGCTTTTGAAAGTTAGATTTAGTTAGACAAAATCTAACTTGATATCGGCCCCTTTCTACTTTTGTCCAACCCGATTGTATCCACTCGACGCTTAACGACCAACTTGCCTAGACCCATATTTCATGTGGGATCGATATTTTGAGGATTGTAATCTTGCTTTTCTTTTTAAATAGGTCGGTTATTCTTACTTTCCATTCACACGGTTAAGGTAAATCTAGTGGTAGGTGGAAAGTGAATTTCGTGTTTTGGACGTTATTTTTATTGTTGTGAAAAAGTTGTAGAAAATCCAAATATGTTTTCCATTTTTCTTATTTTTGAAAAAGACCAAAAAGATTTATTGCTTTGTTTGGATTGAAATGTTTAATACCTTAGTGCTTGAGTGAAAACTGTTGAATCTTGTGCTCTCACGTTGTCTTGGGAGTTTAGGAAATATAAGATTTAAATGGAGAAGGCAATGCAAAGTGAAGCGACAAAACGAAGAGGAACACGTGCAAAACCCCTGTAAATATAATCAAACATAATCTAGTTCTCATTGTATGCAGAGTATGTGGTAATATATTTTCGTCCTCCTCCTTCCTCTGGTCGTGTCATGACATTCATTCGACCATTTTGGGTGCCAAAAACAACCATTGCATACTATTTGTTTAGGAGAAGTACCAAAAAGTCTTTCTCGCCACACATGAATCTTCAACAATGTTACTCAATACATTTTCCACTCGATGTGTTCCAAGTGTTCTCCATAATACAAACTGCATATGTAGTAACATGCAGCATATTTCATATGTGACATTTTGATTACATTCAATTTATATTTCAACGCTACGTAGTTTGATGTGTTTGCATTAGAAGAGGGCATACAAATTTTAACCTCACCGACTTCGTCATCAAATGCTATGTGTGTCATTTCGGTCTTGTGCTTGATAGAAAAAATATGTAATAATGTAGCTAATGTAGTGTCATCAATGCAGCGGGGGTATGCAGCACCAACCTATTGTATTTTGTCATAGTTGTTCTAGCGACCTTATCCTCAATTTTAAATTTCATATTCTCTTCGTCTATTGTTTCGATCTGAACTTCAATAAATGGGTCTACATCGTCTACGAAATGATAGGATCAATATTGTTACTCAAATATGGCATATTTTATATCATAGTATGTCTACTCATATCATGTTACTACTCTCTCCGATGTCGTATACTTTTCCATGACAGTCCCAATGACCATATATTACATCCAAAATTAGGGTCGGATGTTCAAAACTTTTTTTCCAATTTCCTCACGGTTATGTCCTAAATGATAAGAAAGAATAATTAAAAGGATTAGCATTTAGGACTTTCATCTATTATTAAATTGATTAATAATAAGCGGAAGTAGGACGTAATTTCATAGTCACAAAAATTTATTATACAAATCTTCTAGTTACATTAATAGTATATAAGCCACTAAACCAATCGATCCCTTGTATTCTACACAAGGCCAGTCCAAAGTCGAACTTTTTAAGGATGTGGTCGCGAATGTAGTCCAAAATGAAATATTAATGAATAGGGATGTGTAATGTAGTATCCATTTTGGCGTATGTGCCGTGCCGTCCGAAAGGGAAGTGATCGAGGACCAAGTCCTGATAATAATCTTGACTTGACTCTGTCTACCTATCAATACATATACACTGCCGGTGCCGGCTATCAAAACCAAGCACTGCACTTGCTTAATCTATCCTCTTCTCTTCTGTAATCAACTTTTATTACCAACAATAATCATGGCTACACTGTTAGATAATGTGTTGTAGTTGAAGTTATGGCAAATAGAACTGTAGCTTCTTCGCCTTATCTGTCGCCAGAGGATCAAAGCAATGGTGGCCTCAACATTTGGGGAATAGTCATTGTTGGCGTCTTGACGGTCTTGGCTGGTGCCTCCTTATACTTTTGTTTCAGATTCTTCAGACGACGTTTCTGGAACCCAAAAGGTACCTATCCAAAGCCTCATTTGCTATATATCATCTTGAACTGTAACTATAAGTTTGAGTTTTTAGGTGGATCGAAGTTTAACGTGACATCAGAGTTTGTACTAACTTTTTTGAATGTGGGTTTGTGAAAAACATTGTAGGAAGATTGCTAGATGAAGAGAAATTGATGGTGAGGAGGTTCCAACTGGAGGAGCTGCACAAGGCAACCAAGAACTTCAGCGAGGAATGCTTGTTGGGTTCGGGGGCTTTTGGGAATGTGTACAGAGGAGACTTCGGTGGTCAAGGCAGTCTTGCCATCAAGAAAGCCCATGCTGATTCTTACCAAAGCCATCAGGAGTTCAGAAATGGTAATTACCCTCCTCAATAATATTGCTAACTACTTTCATTTTACTCCATCAATGTTTGAGTTCGATATTTTTAATGCAGAAGTGAGTCTCCTTTCGAAAATCAAGCATAAAAACCTTGTAGGTTTGGTGGGATTTTGTGAAGAACCAGGTTAGTATGCGCCTGATAATTATACGATGACAGTCATAAAAAATGTTTTTATTTTATTTTTCATGCTAAATACAGGAGCAAAAGGAGCCAAGGTGTTGGTGTATGAGTATGTCCCAAATGGGTCTCTCCTTGAATACATTATGGGTAAGGTTCTCTATCTCTACTACTTGCTTGCTTAATGGTTAGGAGAAAAAAATCATTTTTTATTAATTACCCCATCACATGTTGATGCAGGTAGAGGAGGGAGGAGCTTGACATGGAGGCAGAGAGTGAACATAGCTATTGGAGCAGCAAAAGGTACCAAATACAATTGTATACATATACTTAGTGTTAGAACAAATTATGACTAAAAATAAATAGTTTTGTTTTGTTGGTTGTGTTTGAAATTTGAACAGGAATAAGTCATTTGCACGGAGGGATAGAGCCAGGCATAATCCACAGGGACATAAAACCAAGCAACATCCTAGTAGGAGATGGCTTCGAGGCCAAGGTTTCGGATTTCGGGCTGGTTAGGTGTGGTCCGGTGGGCGACGAGTCCCACGTGAGCAGCCAGATCAAAGGCACGCCAGGCTACCTTGACCCTTCCTATTGTTCCACCTCCCACCTCACTCCCTTCAGCGACGTCTTCAGCTTTGGCGTCATTCTCCTTCAGCTCGTGGCTGGTCGCCCCGCTGTTGAGTCCTCCCAAATCCCTTCCAACTTCCACATCATCGACTGGGCGAGGCCGAGCTTAGAGCAGGGCAATGTGGGGGATATTGTGGATGTGAATCTGCTGACACAAGACTGCAACATGGAGATGATGCTCAAAATGGGACAGCTCGGCCTCAGATGTGCTGTCAAGACGCCCAAGAATCGTCCCACCATGGCCCAAGTGTGGAGGGAGCTGGAGCAAGCTCTGCAAGCAGCTGATCACAGACATAATAGGGGCGCGGACCAAGATAGCTTTGTGAGCATCAATGGAGTTGGGCTGCAGAGGTTTGAGGTGGAGATGGATAGCCTCTCTTTTCGGAGCACCAGCCTCAGGTGCTTAGATTTGGAAGATCACAGTGTTAGCGTCGATGTAAATATTAACAGCAATATGGAAGGAATCATTGAGGAATCGAGTAGAGGAGACGATACCAGATGAGCTTGCTTGTGAAAGAAGCTTATTGGCTTCCCTCTCTCTTTTGTTTTTGATTTCCTCTCTGTAAAATGAGAAAAGCTAAGCTGAAGGTTTGCATCAACTTTCTGTATATATGATCTATTCTATAATTTCTGATATTTCTACAAGTATGTTTGGATTCTGGGAAAGGGAAAAAAAAGACATTTTCTTATCATACTTATTACATGAGATCTGTATCACTTCACTGTTGGGGTATATAACAACGTGGAACAATTCTCTAGCAAAAGTAACCAAGAGAATAAAGTACAATTACACAAGAACACAAGGATTTACGTAGTTCGGCAATTTGCCTACGTCTACGGCCACACTACTCTCTTATTATTGCTCTCAACTCATGAATAATTATGTGGTCACAAGTACATGTATTTATAGTGAAAAACTAAAGGGAAATAGGAAATACCCTTGATTTCCTAATTACTTTGCACATTAGGAAATCTATCCTCAACCTTGTACAATTGGAAATCTTTCCTAATTCACTCTCCTCACCTAATTAGGAAAATTGTGGCTTCCCTAAATAAATAGGAAAGTCTCCACAAACCCAACAATCTCCTACTTGGATACTGTCCACAAACGTCTTCACTTTCTGTCATGTATCTCCAGTAACACTCCCAACGATCTCCGCAATAAGCTCTAGAGGTAGTGCGGCGCCTTCTCTTCACTAACCGTGAAGGCCAGCTGAAGCTATACATAGCTTCAGCTTCTCAGTTGTAACCACCTTGGTCAACATATCTGCAGGATTCTTTGACCCAAGGACTTTCTTCAAGGACAAAGTGCCATCACTCATCAACCCCCTGATAAAGTGATATCTCAACTGAATATGCTTCGTCCTAGCATGAAACACAGGATTCTTGGCAAGGTGAATAGCGCTCTGACTGTCGCTATACAAAGCACTGTCCGCCTATTTCTTGCCTAACTCCTCCAGAAAACTCTTCAACCAAATCATTTCCTTCCCGGCTTCTGAAATAGCCATGTACTCTGCTTCAGTGGTTGAAAGAGCAACACTCTTCTGGAGCCGTGACATCCAGCTAACTGCCGTGCCACCCAATGTGAAGATGTATCCTGTAGTACTCTTCCTTGTATCCAAACATCCACCTAAATCTGCATCAGAAAACCCTTCTAGGATCACATCTTTCTTCTTGAAGTATAGTGCAACCTTTGAAGTCCCCTTCAAGGGTTGACTTTTCACCTCTTTCCACAAACCCACAACACAAACGTTACTTCATGAAAGAAGTTGACTTTTCAGATGTATCGATGAATATGAGCAAGGGACTGACTGGGGATAAGCACTAGTGAGGTTAAGCTTTTGAGCATTATGTAAATTGAGTCCTTATATGCATACCGGTGACTAGAGTCACAAGTAGCTGATCATGCAAAAATCATGGTGGAGCTCGAAGATGCAAAGGGAAAAAATATTTGTTCAAGTAGTAGCTTAAATATGAAACTGGGTTGAACAGAGAGCACATCTTTACTCTATAAATTCATAATGTGTAGATTGAGATCTTAGAGAGTTTTTGAGGAAACTAAATAGTATTTTTATGTTGCAGGTTTGTGGCTGAAAGTGGAGGGAAAAAGTAGTCGGAAAGTGTACCAAAAAGTCTACATGTGATTTTGGATTGGTTATTTTAAATATTGAGATTTAATAGAGGGTATTTGTCGGGCCTGTAAACTGTAGTTCACAGTACACGATTACGCGCAAGTGCACGCGCACGCGGTTGTTACAAGTAATAAAATCTGGTAAGCATAGGGTCGAATCTACAAGAACCAATGAGAGTTAATCTAATTTAATTTCCGCTATGTATCTTAAATTAAAATAAATGGAGATTGTAAAGGTATGAAATGTAAATAAATAACAATGAGCAACAGAGAAAACTATTTGATCAAAACAAATCACGAATGCTAGGCCTATATAGAATATCTCAATTCATATATAGATGATCTAATTGTCATGCAATCATGAAATATTCTATGACTACACTTGTCATGCAATCATGGAATATCCTATGTACACAAGTGTTGGCTCCTCCTCTCAAAGCAAACTAAACCCTTGATTCGAATTGTCTAATGGCCTCTCGTACCCAGGGGCAATTCAACTCTGAAGACGAACAATCACAGATATGGATCCACTAGTTGAACTCCTTCAATCAGGTTGTGTTTGTTGCCCACCGGCCCTCTCGAACTCAGAAACACAACTCAAACAAGTATCATATGTTCGTCACACACAATCAACAAGAATATAAACCTTAATTCACAAACAATCACGCAACGACTAACCATGAATATAAATTTAGAAATATATCGTATTCGACCTAGCACCCATGATTACGGGATTTTTAGCCCATAATCATGGTGATAGAAACAAGAGTAATCAAATCTGGTACAAAACAATAAAGATAAAGATAGAAGTCAAAAACCCTAAACCTACTAGGGTTGAAGATCATGAAAACTCTTACTCTTTTCGGTCTTGGACGTTGTTTGAAGCTCAGATGATCCTAGTGCCTCTATATGCCTTCAACTGGGTCAAGTCTCCTCTTGAAGTACGCGATCTCGCTTTGGGAGTACAGATTCATTTTGCTCTCTGTCTCTTCGGTCAGCTCTCCCCCTCTTTTCAATTGTCAACTGAAACCCTATTTATTTTTGTCGAAATCGCATGTCTAACAGGCCATTACATAACCCGTTACATCAACCCGTGGCTAAATAAAGGAAATCGCCTCTCTTGAATGTGTAACAGGCTGGTGTAACGAGCCGTTACAGCTTCCGTTACACCCTCCTATAGCTGAGTCAGCTGAGTCTTTGGGCGATGTTCTTTTTTTATGTAACGACCAAGTGTAACGGGCCGTTACGAAGGCCGTTACACCTGTCTGTGGCTGACTCCTCGAGCTAGCTCGATTCTCTCCATATAACGACTAGCGTAACGGGCCGTTACCTAACCCGTTACTATTTTCAAATTTTGCCTATTCAAGCCCTTTTGTCCCGTTTCCTACATACATGAGATTTGAAACACCATAAAAACATAGAGGCACAAAAGATCAATTAATATATACTTTCGATGATAAAATCATCAATTAACATGAAAAATATTATTCGGAATGTAAACTTGATGCGACCGCATTAGTATTTTTGTTTATTTTACATAAAAATTAAAATAACTTCATTTGAGTACACCTAAAATGTTTGAAATATCATATAAGTCTATCTGATACCTCAAACCTTTAAATCCAATGCTTACCTTTAAATTCATATAAAAATTTTCAAATGCTTACCTTTTGCTCAAATCATACACTAAAAAGTAAAGAACTTTACACCAGCTAACATTACTAGACTGAATACACCTTCATTTGACTTTGAAATGCATATATATCTCGAACTTCCTAGAGTTGTACCAGTAAACTAACTTATTCATTTTATGATATAATGTGACTTCATCAGCATAAATATAAGTACATAGCCCAAGGATGCAGAAATGCAATGGAATCCAAATAAAAAAGTGCAGATTAACTACTCGGAAATTTACAAAGTGCAGACCAACTATACAGAAATTCACTAAAACAAATATATTATTTTGAGAAAAAAAAACAATACAGAAGAAGGAAGTAGTCTAGAGCTTAAAATGAACATAAGAACTGTAACAGAAATACAAAATTGAATAAGAAAAACCTTGATTATAATCTACCCATGAAAACCCCAAAACTCTAATCCACCATCAGACCATCTGAATCACAAATATGCCAAATTCATGCACTCAAACCATCATCCATCAAATAAGAAATTCTTCAAAATAGATCAAAACCTATCTCTTCATTAAATTAACAATGAATTCAGCGCTCCACACATATACAAAAACTCATGATTTTGAACGCAATCCCGGGAATAAAATCCAAAATTTAGAAGCAAATAGATGTGAGTATTTTCTAGTACACTGACCATTTGAAGACGAATCCATGTCTAATTACAAAGCACTCTTAGCCCACAACATACATTACTATCAGAACTAAAAACTTTAATAGAGCATGGAACAAAATATCAAAAATCATATAAGAAAATTTGAGAAACCGATAAAGGAGAAAGGGAATGAGAGAAATTGAAGATCCAAACAAAAGAAGGAAAAAAACATAGAATTTCAGCACCAAACGGTCAAACTTTATAGTGCAAATATTTTGAATTCAATGAATAGTAGCAGAATGAAAATATGAACAATATTAACACAACATATTTTCATTATTTATAAAAATTCTCGATGGAAACTTGAAAAGGTTGACGAGTAAACTCAAATTTTCACATTTGTGAAGTGGAAAAGTGTTATACACTACTAATACTAGGCAGTTAATTAATCATAATTTCTCCACCATAAACAACAAGATATACATGCTACTAAAGTGATACATGAATAATAAAAATGGGATATTGACTATTGCTACTATTAATAATATGATATCCCCACATCTATAAACAGACTAGGGGACAAGTTAAGGTTGTTGCAGCTATGTAATGAGAGTTTAAATAAGAAGAAGCAGAGACTAGTTCAACACAAGTACCTGCACATTACAAAAACTTGGGTTTAACTACAAAGTGTAGCCTCTTAAAAATGCACCAGGAAGCCAATTAGGTTATCTCTATTAGGCATTGACACACCCAAGGCTGCTCATCTCTCCCTTCACACACAAATCCCTCTCACTTAAACGTTCCACATTTTAGTTCAAAACAATTGCGTTGCGTCCCCTCCTCAATAATAATAAACAACTAATATCGCAACCAAGCATTTATATGATCGTCTTTTTCCTTTAATATTACTTTGTACTAGGGGTGTCCATATAAACCCGAAAACCGGAAAACCGACCGGAACCGACCAAAACCGGACCGACCATAACCGGAACCGGTACAAACCGGTTCCAATT
>JAYMTQ010003046.1:0-10689 GCA_036897385.1 Geranium incanum
TATCTATAAAATTAGTATTCAAATGGTCCCGCTAAGCCGACTAATTACAAAATTAAAAATCAACTGACTCCTCAACTGAATTAAAACTGAACCAAACTTTTGTATAATGATTTTGGTTATGATTCCCAAAATTTAAGAACGATAGGTTTGATTCGGTTTAATTATTGACCAGTTCAGTTCGGTTTGGTTCCGGAACCGTGCCTAGTGCTCACCCTTAAAATGACCCTGCCTTCTCATTCTCTCAAAAACGAACCCGAAAATTTCACACCGTCGCGCTCGAATTTTGCCCTCGAAGCCTCTGAATCGTCTTGCGGAACTGATCGGCGATTAGGGCTCCGGAGAAACATGCCTCTGTTCCTATCAGAGGAGGAGCTCTCGCAATGCTCCGACGATGCGGCTCTGGTGGCGGAGAAGGCCGATTCGTTCATCAGGGAGCTCTACAAGGAGCTCGACACCGTCAAGGCTCAGGCCGACGCCGCCGCCATCACCGCCGAGCAAACCTGCTCGCTGCTCGAGCAGAAGTTCCTCTCCCTCTCGCAGGAGTTTTCGGCTCTCGAGTCCCAGAACGCTCAGCTTCAGTCTTCCCTCGACCAGCGCGTCTCCGAGCTTGCTCAAATCCAGTCCGATAAGCACCAACTCAATCTACAATCTGTAAGAGCTTGTTCTTTTCGCATTTATGTTTTGTATTCAGTATGTGCTGTTTTTGTTGTTTGAGTTTGGTTTTGTTCAATTTCATGTGCAGATTGGGAAGGATGGTGAAGTAGAGCGTCTCAGGACTGAGGTTTCGGAGCTGCACAAGTCCAAGAGACAGTTGATGGAGCTGGTGGAAAACAAGGATATAGAGATTAGTGAGAAGAATGCCACAATCAAGAGTTATCTTGATAAAATTGTAAGTAGTTGCCTTGCTTAGAGTTTTTAGTACCAATAATATTGTTGTGGCTTCTATACAAGTAGGTTGCGTTCAGGCGTATAACCATCTCGGGATGAATCTCTTATTCCCCAAATGCGGTAATGGGATATGATTGGGATGGAAATCCAAATATGAATGCATGGTTCCTATTTTTCTCACAAAAGGAGGCGATTCATTCATGTTCTCATACAAAAAATAAAAAACGATGATATACCTAAGACATTGTACTAAAATAATCTATTGGGTTTATAAGCCTACCATGCTATTGTAGAAATCTGTTTATCATTTCAGGTCTGACTGTTATGGCTTGTTTACATCAATTCTGTTCGGGTAATTTGCAGGTCAGCTTGGCTGAAAATGCCGCGAAGAAGGAAGCCCGCATTAGTGAGATTGAGGCCGATTTGGCACGATCCCAGGCTCATTGTGCTCGTCTCTTACAAGTAAGTTCAATAATTCATTTACATATTTTACCACTTCAGGTTTAGGCGTCCTTGTTGTTTTAATGCATTGGGAATAATGAATTTTACGACACACTTCCCATATAGTTTACTGTCCATCAAACAACATTGGCTTTCGTGATGTAAATCCATAAACTATTTCAGAGAAATGGTGCTAAGATAATTGAATTCTAGAAACTCCACTGTAATCTTGATTTGACATTTGTTTTTAGATCTTTTGTGGTTGAAAATAAGAATGAAGAACATATTAGATATTTTTAATATGTTCGCAATGTGTAATTACGAAGGAACTCAACCTAAATACTATTGGGGTTAATGACCTCATTTGGTAGATGATGATGATATTTGTGGTGCCACCCAGCTGCTATCTCATGCTCGTGTGGACATGAGAAAAAATGTAGGACTTGCACAGTTTTAAGTTGATAACGAACATACCGGAGAACATAAGATAAATTTGTTCATTCCTATGATGTGAAGCACTGCTCAATGTATCATATTTGGATTTGTGCAGGAAAAAGAACTTATCGAAAGGCATAATGTCTGGCTCAATGAGGAATTAACATCCAAGGTGGATGGTCTCATTCAATTGCGTAGAACTCATGCTGATCTTGAGGCAGATATGTCCACTAAACTTGCCGAAGTAAGCATTTAAAAAGGACTTCCCTCTATTTTCTCATGTACAATTGTTATTATGTTTATGGTTGTGATGCACTGTGTTCTTTACCGGATTACATCAGTCACTTTTATTTTCTTTTTATTATATATTAGGTTGAGAGACAATTTAGTGAATGCTCCAATTCTCTAAAGTGGAACAAGGAAAAAGTGAAGGAGCTGGAAACTAAATTGATATCGACACAAGAGGTTTGATATCTTTGAACTTCTGAACTTTGCATTTCATGCCTTTTCACTGGTTATATTTGTGACACGGACATTCTTTTGTTGCGTTTGTGAAGGAATTATGCTCATCTAAAGACGCCACTGCAGCCAACGAGGAAAGACTTTCAGCTGAACTCTCAACAGTAAGTTATATGAGAAGTATCTGCATATTGTTTTTATTAGTCAATTGTTTGCAAATGTCAACTTAATGACTAGAGTTTAGTGCCCTGTCTTATGGTATTTACACTTCTTTTTGTTCAAATGCTGTAGGTGAATAAGCTTGTTGAATTATATAAAGAGAGTTCAGAGGAATGGTCTAGGAAGGCAGGAGAGCTTGAGGGTGTGATCAAGGCACTAGAAGTGAGATTTCTACCGTTCATTGTATTCCAACTTTTTGGATAGTTGAGTATTATACCTAATTATCTATATTTAATTGATGATATTTTATTGTGATTGTTGCAGACACATTTGGTTCAAGTTGAGAACGACCATAAAGAAAAATTTGAAAAAGAAGTATCTGCAAGGAAACAAATTGAAAAGGTGTGTGTTATGCCACTTCCTTACTAAGCTAGGCATGTCATCCACTGATAGTCTAACAGAATAAATTTTGGTTTATTAATCATATGACTTCACTGTTTATTTGATTTATATCCTTCCTTGTGCTACTTATAAGTTATGCAATGTCTATTACTTCCTTTTGGACGCTGTATTGCTATTTTGTTAATTATTCTAATCAGGATGAAAATACACACACTGATATTAGAAGGTTGGATATTTTAGTTATATAAATATCATAACATGAACCTTGTGCTTTATAAGTGGTGGGTTAAGATGTTTCTCATTAGTGGCTATCCCCGGTGTGTAGGGGGTTCAATTTTTAAAAAACTCTCATTGCTGGTGGTAGCCCTTTTCAATGTTTTAATCTTTTTCCTCCCGTTTCAACTTAATTTTCTGCTACCCGTATGACACTGAGTGGTTAAGAATATAACTAAACCTGTCCGTGCTGCTCTAGTTTTGTTTATACATGGAGGAATTGGTTATTTTCATTAATATGCATTTTCTCCTTCTGGCTTGAAATAGTGTATAATTTTCTCTAAATATGAAGATTTGACATTTTCTGCGCAGGAATCTCAATGTTACCTGATGATTTGGATTCATTAATTTCGAATTACTTTGTTTTACTTATGACTTTGTATTTGGCAACTGTAGGAGGCCGCTGAATTGAAGCAGCAACTTGAGAAGTGTGAAGCTGACATTGAATCTAGCAGGAAAGCAAATGAGCTTAATCTGGTTCCACTAAGCAGTATAACTGGAGAGACGTATGCCTCCCTGATTTTTCTTGAAAACACTGTTTTTCTCATTTGCAAAAATTGTTTTATTTTGTTTTGATGCTCGTACGCCCTTGATGTGGCATCAATATCAATTAAATTTGCACTTGGCCCTTTATTGATTTAGCCCTTCTAGTGCCGAACTGATTTGAAGAATCTTATCTAGCTGTTAATTGTATGGTATTGAGGTTACAAATCAATTCATTACCTTCATGAACCAAAATATATGAGCACTCTGCCATATTAGTATAGAAAAAATTATTTAGTGGGTCCTTTTGGTTAGTACTAACTACTAAATGATAAACCCGTTAATAGGGTTGAAAATGAAAGGGTCATACTTAGTTTTCAAATGTTAGCATATAACGGCTATTGGTATTTCACGTGTATTGTTTCAACTCTTATTCACGTCCTAGTGCATGTCACATTTTATGTTATTTACCCTCCATATTATTTTTGAGTTTGTGCCACGATAATCTGGTAAAGAATGCTAAATTAGTTGTTGTTAATGATGATATGCTATTCTCTCTTGTCTTATTTAGTTCAACAGTTCATTGGAAACTATATTTACAATTTTGGTTCGTCTTTGATTTTCTAGTACCGTTTTGTAGTGTGTGTAATTAGGTGTCCAAAAACGATGTATACAAAAGTGGATGTCATTAATTCTAAACACATTCATGTCTAGTGGGGAATCGGGATAATTTCCACCTGTATGGGTAACTGCCTTATAGATCTTGATTGGTGTCACACTCTCTTATGGTTACAATATTTCAGATGGATGAGATCATATGAAAGTACTGATATGGCTGAGGATAGTCAAATGATTGTTCCCAAGATTCCGACTGGTGTATCAGGAACAGCTCTAGCAGCTTCCCTTTTGCGCGATGGTTGGAGTGTAAGTTTTTTTCATCTTTCACTTGTATTATAATTCTTTTCTGTCACTTCAGTCAGGTATGCTCAATGTATACACTTCCTCCAGCTGGCTAAAATGTATGCCAAATACCAAGAAGCTGTAGATGCATTTCGACATGAGCAGTTGGGGAGAAAAGAATCTGAAGCTATATTGCAGCGGGTATCTTTACTGTCAATAATGTTCTTCATTAAATTTTCTACACAAGTGCATGAAGTCAATTTTTTTTTCACTAATTAATTAGTGACTTGATTGATGTTCAACTGTATTCCTTTTCCAATTTATTTATATCTTTTAATTTGTTCTGTTCAGGCAACACTTAAACCATTTTTGTTTCACTCTGTAGGTTCTTTATGAATTGGAGCAGAAAGCAGAAATTATTTTGGATGAAAGAGGTAGGTGCCTGGCTATTTAACTTCTCGTTTCAGTTTAAAACACTTGCACACAGACACAGACGGAACACATTGAACCTAAATTAGCCCAGTATCTCCAGTACAATTGTCAAAAATAGTTTGAACGTTGCAAAATACTAAAATCTATCACATGAATAGCCTCAAGGTCGCAAATGACTTTAGTGTTGGCCTTAGCATATATCAGACCGGACCACAACCGTGGAGTTTATTACAGATTGGAGTTTTAGATAATTGTAACAATGAAACACACAGAACTATAGATTATGTTTGCTATAAATGACTTCCTGAAAGGACCTTTCAATTCTCGGTGCAAAGCATAACAAAACTGCCATTTTGAAAATATCCAATTTGAGTAGTTATGCCTATTTTTTCATTTTTTTCTTGATTGCTTAGCGAAGTCATTTAATAGAAACGGAACCTTATCTAGTCATGGAAACTGATACCATTGTACACAGAAAACATCAATTTACCAGTTTTATCAGGTGTTTGGTCAAAAGATAATCCATTAACCCTTTTCTCCCCTAGCATATACACTCATTGGCCTGTTGTTTATTGTTTATGTAGTGGAGCATGAGAGAATGGCTGAGGCATACTCTGTTATTGACCAAAAGTTGCAGCAATCTGTTTTAGAGCAGACAAATTTGGAGAAAACTATCCAGGAATTAAAGGTTCATGCCATCCTTTCTTTCTGCACTGCTATGCGATGTTACTTTGGGTTTTGTACTCATTATTTTTTTTCCAGTCTGATTTGAAGAGGCAGGAACGTGACTATACCCTTTCTCAGAGAGAGATTGATGACCTCCAGCATCAGGTAACGAAAGAGCTACAATCAGCAGCCTCTCACTATTTATAAATGGGTTTCTTTAATCTTGACGGTAGATTATGGAATGATGGTGATAGTGATGCATAGTCATATATTTTGCGTGTGCTGTCATTATGTATAGTGGCATGAGAAGTTTCAGATTTTCATTATGGGCATGGATTATATTTTGGCTTCTCTGGTCTTGGTATTATTTTTCCCGTGTCAACTTCACTCTTGACATGAACTTAAACTTGTTTTAGGTGACAATTCTTCTCAAGGAATTTCGTGACATACAGCTTCATTGTGGCTCTGTTGGAGGTGATTATCTTGAGAACAATCAACTTAGTGCTGTTGAAATAAATGTAGAGTCGGATGCCGAAAAGGTTATTTCAGAACGTCTGGTGCGTTTTTCCTTCTTTGGTATCCAAATCTGTCAGTTCGTGCTAAGGATTATACTTCACTGAAGTGAATAACGTTTCTACTTGGGTTTGTTTTACCAGTTGACCTTTAAGGATATAAATGGGTTAGTTGAGCAGAATGTGCAGCTCCGGAGCCTTGTGCGCAATCTTTCTGAGCAGATTGAAAAAAGGGAATTTGAACTCAAGGTGATCCAGCCGAATATCATGTGTAGTTTTGGTTGTTTAGGAGAAGTACACCTGTTATCTTTGCATCTGGAAAAATCTTTGTATAACAGATAGGTCTGTTTATCAAATTACAGGGGCAGTTTGAAATGGAGCTTAAAACACTAACAGCTGAGGCTGCATCCAAAGTTTCTGCAGTGTTACAAAGAGCTGAAGAACAAGGACGCATGATTGAATCACTACATACTTCTGTAAGTCTTTTCTGTTTCTGTCAGTTTGTGCATTTTATTATCTATAATTTATTATTCATTTATTATCTATATTTTGCCTAGGTTGCTATGTATAAAAGGTTGTATGAAGAGGAACACAAACTTAATTCATCATATCCCCATTCATCAGAGACAGCTCCAGGATCTATTTTGTACACTATTTTTTATGTACATTTTACTCTGTAGACATTTCTTAGGAAAGATTGCTCATTGCAGTAGACAATGGGAATGTTGTTTAAAAATGGATTCTGCTGGAATGTGATAGAGAAATCAAAGGATTGTTAATGGCATGTAAAACCTGCAGTTATATTTCTTCATAGTTATATATATCTGTTGGGCCTATTATTTCAGTGATGCAGAGTTCAAATCTCTAACCTTCAGTTTTGGAATGAGAGTTGAGAACTGTTACCCATCCATTAACTTACTTAGCATGTTATTTTATTTCTACAATATGATTGCCATTGTATTGTTTTCTGGTTTTGTCAGTAAAGTTATAGTATTCAAGAAACTGGTAGTATACCTTAGTCAAATAGTATGTTACTTTATTTATTAAATAATAGTGATACAGGGTAATTGCGATGCTTTATGGACATTATGTCACAGCGTAGCTGTTTTTGTTGTTTCACTTCAGAGAAACTTGGTTTTATTAGCTGAACTGTTCTTTTGGTATATGGTTGGACTCTGTTAAATTTCTGAGATCCAATTTTTGCACAGTTTAAGTTTGCATTTGAAGAAAGGTTACAAATGACAATTAGGCATTTTGTTTAGTAATGCTAATCTGTGGTCTAAGTGATCATATCTATTCAATTTCATTTACTCAATATCCAATTTGTTATGTGTTTCACGGACTGAAAAGTAGTAACTAAGATAAATTTGGAAGTATTTAGTGTGCAGTTTGATTGGGTACTGAAGAGCCTTGAGTGGTTAGTGATGGACAATGTCGTTGTGGCACTGTTAACTTTCAATTCGCTGTTTGCTGAATAGAATAGATTTTGATGTTGTTTTCATTAATTTTTCAACAGCTGTAGAAGATAGAAGAATTGATCTAAGGCTTCTCCTCGAGGGCTCTCAGGTTTGATTGATAAAGAGCAATTTGTGCCAAGTGTTATTTTTTGTTTATTACTGCTGTGCTCATTTGAACAACTCTATAATACAGGCTGCCACTAGAAAATCGCAAGAACAGGCTGCTGAAAGAGTGAGATGTCTTGAAGAAGATTTGGCAAAGTCCAGGTAATGATTAACTTTTGCTTGTTCTATGAGAAAGGCAAACATTTTGTTTTACTTCATAAATACTCGTAGCATACATCTGCGTTGTCTTAAATATTGACTGGTCCTCTACACTAATCTTTCCCTCTCATGCCTTTAAAATCTTTATCTATAGATTTGTTTATGGTTTTGTAGATTCTGTTATTTGCTTCGGATCATATAGATACTGATTAAAGAAACAAATGAAAGATGAACACATATGCATCTAACCTAGGATCAGGGCTGCATAATAAAACTAAGGTAGCATAACTGTTGAAAATTTCCTCCTGCTGCTATAGTATTGATTAGTATTCTTCATCACGGTGAAATTATTGCATTACGGGCTGAGCGTGACAAGTAGGAGTGTTCATCGGGTCGGGTCTGGCCAACCCGACACCTATTTGACCCAACCCGGCCTTAGTCGGGTCTATAGAGCCAGACCCGTTACCCTGCCCGACTTTATATTGTCGGGTATCAGGCCAAGCCCGATCGGGTCACCGGGTTAATCCTGTAAACCGAAAACCATTAACTTAAAATATTTAGACTTCATTTTCTTTAACACATCTTCGAAATAAATAAAAAATATATGAACATTTAATATTAAAGTGGTAGTCCAATCATATATATGCTCATAAACTTACATATTTACTGTGTAAGCCCATAGTATGAAACTAATAGCCCAGACTAGAGTCTTCATGCAATATTTTGCCATAAAAGTCCCACACTGAAAACTTTATAAACTCATTTTCTCCACTGCTAAACGGACCCGCCCGATTGCAGGATTTATTCTCTAGATCTATCCTTCTGTGACGAGAACGTGTTCGTATATTTGGAGGTGACTTTTGTTTATTCAATTCCCATTAATTTGTCATTTATTTAGAAAACCATGCTGGAAGAATCGAAGAATGCAGCTGAGAAGAAGTACATGGAAATTAATGAACAAGTTTTTTTTTCAATTGAATGCAGTGTACGTAGTCATTTTTGGGGTAAGAGAATTGGTTAATTTGAATGCCCTACATGAAGCAGTATTGCTACATGTATAATTTCATAACACTAGAAAAGCATTTTCAGTGTTTTATACACACTTGAAAAGAGAGAATTGCAAGAGTTTTATAATGTTTAGAGATCTTGGGTGACTTACAAATGATCATATATTTCCTATTTATATTTGAGACAACCCCTAATAGATTGTCAAGATTTACCCAATTGGATAGGTAAGATTTACTCTCTAGATCCATCATTAGAAATATCCTTAAATATTTATAATTTTATGTATTTTCTAGAGAATTATTTGGAAATATGCATGATATATCCATGCATGATTCTACTTTTGGGTGGTTCTTCAACCTTTTAAAAAGTTCCGCCCAAAACATATTAAGGGTGAGCCATTTAGCCTAATCGGTTCGTAAGGCCCAATCGGGTCAGGCCGTCCGACTAGCCCAACGCCCATCCGCGTCCACAAATATGCCCAAAACCATTTGAATCCATCTCAATAGCATCCTTGACGACCATCCTCGGGCGAGAACATGTACGGATCTGGGCCCGTTCTTCCGGTTTGTAACATTTCGTTTAGTATCATTTACCAACTAGTTTAGACAGCTTTTGTTTCCATGCTTGATTTTGTGAATAATTTAATTTTTCTAGTAGCAAAGCTATTGTTTGTATATTTGGAGGTGACTTTTATCTATTCGATTCCCATTCATTTGTCAGTCTCATTGATTATAGAAATAGAGTTTGATATGTTGTTTTGTTCTCTGTACTTCAGGATGAGTTGAAGGCTAAGTGAAACACAAAGAAAACCATGCTTGAAGAATCGAAGAATGCAGCTGAGAAGAAGTACATGGAAATTAATGAACAAGTTTTTTTCAATTGGATTGGATTGCTTTGCTTGAGATAATTTTTCATGGCTCTCATATCTGATGGATTCCTTTTGAAAATAGGATTAGCCCATATTCTCCTTACATTATTCCCCCTTTTATGTCAAGTTGAACCGGTCAGTTTTTACATCTTTAGGCATTTTCTTGACTTTTCTAGAGTTTTGTTGATTTTGAACTACAAGTCTCAAAACCCACGAATGAGCCCAAACATATTCGATGAGTTATAAAGAGAGTTTATATTAACATTCAACCAAAGGCCTAATATACTAGCCTTTGTAAGGCTCAAATCTCCCATCAGATGACAAATTGGATTGTGAATCGAGGCTTGTGAGTTTCTTATGATAATTACGGAGTTAGAAAGAGTTTATCTACATACTTGATCAAATATCTAATGTGTTAATCTTTTAAGTTAAATGTTGGCTCTAATGTGTATATGTTCACATTTGAGTCTAAACCCATAAATTGAATGATTATTTTCTTAGATGCTTTGTCTAGAAAAAGACCATATTCTCCTAACAATATACTTGATGCAATGAGATGGTTATTATTGACCTTGAAAATTTATGCCACTAATAAAACATTTTTCATTGTTCTCTAAACAAATAATTTTAAGTAATATGATAACTTTAAATCTATTACATTTTTCTGAACCAATAATATTACTATCCTAAAATGTTTATAATAATACTATTATAAAATGTCTATCTCTTCTTTACTATGGTTCGAACTCTGATCTCGCCAATATAAATATAAATATAAAGATGCAATATTAAAGTGTTCTTGAGGATTCATTATTTCATAATATTCTTCGAAAACCGATGATCCGACCCGAAAACACCTACTGGCCGAACCAATTATTTGGGCACAAAATTTCTCTAATTCGTAGAGGAAAAATCGACAACACCAACCTTTATTATACATAAAGTGTTTAATTTTTTATTTCAAATATGTGAAATTGAAAACCTTTAATTTTCTTTTTTTTCTTTATTATTTTTACAATTTAATTAAAATGTAATTTTATTA
>JAYMTQ010003047.1:0-10688 GCA_036897385.1 Geranium incanum
AGACCGGACCGGTTCTTACCGGTTATAACAAATCAAAACCGAATTACACCCAATTTGTTCCGGTTCCGGTTTTGTTCGGTCCGGTTTAGTCCGATTTCGGTCGATTTTTCGGTTTTCGGGTTTATATGGACACCTCTAGTGCTCGGGGGTAAGATTCTTGTTTATAAACAACCAAGCTCAAATGATAATATATGTGAAAAATATGTATGAATAAAATACAAAATTCATGTAATAGGGAAATGTATTTTTGTCGACGAAATTTATCAATAATGTTTATATGTGACTTGTACTAGTATACTTTGAGTAAAGTTAGAATTACTTATTTAACAGTCACCTAAATCTCCAAACAGTTTTTGTGAAACCAATTAGAGTAATAATATTCTTAGAGCGTTTTGGCGGTCTTGACTATTTTAAGTGCTATGGAATTTGGAGAATTCGTATACCCTGTGTAGCTGTTATATGCAAATACATACATGAAGTTTTCTGTTTCTCTATTACATACTTAATTAATAACAAGTTTTGTATTGGCCTGGTTGATGCATCTAATTAATTTGGTGACTTTCCCAACTTGCATAATTGTGGAAGCTTACTTATGTTCAAGTCAAAGATTCTCTTTTGAACATTTTCTTGATCCTTATAATAAGATGGTTGGTTTTGTAATTTCTACGGGACCGACATCTTCCTCAAATAGTCTCTAGGTGAATTTAAAGTCAACAATTTTGGGATTCAAGAAATATCCATGGCTGATTACACAAGGACACTCAAATAGTCAACATATACATTCTCTAGATGATGAATCTATTACATTTGTATATAACATAAATTCGGATAGAGAAATATAGGTTATGCCAAGAAAAATGCAGTTGAAAACTCTCATCTTTTTCGTATGTATACATATTTGTGTATTACTCCGAAAAAAGGATTGGAGGTCCGAAAAAAGTGTGATATGAAAGAATATTTGTTTGCATACAAAATGAATTGTCAGATCATTTGTCGATCATTACTCATTAGTGAGTTTCTTAACCCACGATAAAGCAAAAAATCGAACATAATCATAACTGCTAACGTATGTCTCAAGTTTATTTCATATGCAGAGTTTTCCCATTTTCTTCCCAGCTCTCAACTCAACATCCAAGATTGAAAAAACAACCCAATGCAAATAGAACTCGCCAACATTGGCTTGTTACTCGAATTGCTCCAACCCAATGCATAGAGCTCATTTCATAATCAAAAATTGATCGAACTGGCCAAACTGGCCCATATAGAAACCATGATAGTTAACCCTTGGTTTTTTGGTTGGGACACAGTTCAAAAATAAAAAAAAAAATTGGAAAGTTTTAAATTGGTTGGTGATTCGAAAATTATAAAGTGTTTAAAAATTTCTCTATTTATTTGAATGAGTCATTCTAATTCAACTTGTATTAAACTATTCTAATTCAACTTATATTAAACTATAGACAGTAAGTAAATATTGTATTTTAATGAAAGCACGGGTTATTCATTTTGCATGTTACTATTCATAATATATTTGGTCATTTTCTACAAATGTTATCTCTTTATTTTGGTTGTTAAGATAGAAAAATCTCGCCCAACCTCTCACGTCTTTGCCATTTCCTTTTCACCGTACTTGGTGTTTGCATCAAGTTTAAATAAGGGTATTCGTTACTCATGTGGATGTTAAATATTTTATAGATTATAATTATAAAACATTTAATAAGGCCTAATTTATAGTTATTGGTGTATTGAGATATGGGTGGAGATTAAAACTTATTAGAAGGAAACAATGGTATGATATTTTTCAGTCCAAACAAAGTTTTGGACTATGAAGCCCTAATAATGCTTCATGATTTGATTGTGAATGGAGATGGAGCTGTGATTTCATTTTTGTTTGCAAATAGGAAATATCTCTATGTTAAACTTTTATATTTCTCATCAGGAAATCTTTTTGAGCCACTCATGCATACAAATTAGGTAGTCAATTCCATATCGATGCATTGTCAAACAAAAACTTTATATTTGCACTCTGACAATGAGCAAGCGTGTTATGATTTGTGGTATCATTTTTTCTTTAACAAATACTTTATTGATGCTTAGAGTGAAGAAGCTAGTTAGCATACCATTTGTTCAATTACTAAATTATCTAAAAGAACGGATAACTTTGCAAAAGAAGCTTCTGATCCAGATAGATTTCATACCATCTGCAATTAACAAGCTTAATGTTCTATGTTCTTCATTTGCACTTCCATTTTTCTGGTTCATTTTGTGTGTATTATGGAAGAGTCAAGGTTATCGATTTTTAGTGGGATAATAACAAAAATATGAGAGACAGATGTGGACTTTATTGATCGCAAAAATGTAGTGTGAGATTTGTTTCTTTTTCCGTCCAAAATATATGTATTTTTTTTTTAAATGAAGAATTTGTGCTAAGTAAATTAACCCAATAAAACTAGAGGTATCACATAAAAACGTATGGATAACCATTAATTTTTATTAACGGGTTATGTATCAAGATTTGAGTTTGACTATGTTATGACGAAGTAAGAGTGTAAGATTCT
Source organism: Geranium incanum (assembly GCA_036897385.1). Classification (NCBI taxonomy): domain Eukaryota; kingdom Viridiplantae; phylum Streptophyta; class Magnoliopsida; order Geraniales; family Geraniaceae; genus Geranium; species Geranium incanum. The sequence goes on from JAYMTQ010003047.1 coordinate 2,556, forward strand.
TAACCGTTCTTAAAATCATTGTATCAATAATTGACTCAAGACTCATCTATGTAGGAGATAAAGAATCCACATTTATATTAGTGCTAACTCCAAATTAGGGGTGAACATTTTAGATCAGGAACTGGGGACCAAACCAGAATTAGAAAATCAGGACCATGAATAACGATTCTGATTCAGGTTTTGATTCTAAAATTAAAATAAGTGTAAATTTTCGATTTGATTCCGGTTCTTATTACCGGCCCATAACAAAATGCAGTTGGACTTTCTTATGGCCCATTGATATGAGCCCATCTACAAGATAGTAGGTTCAAATCATATACTCTCTCTAACTCGCCTTCTCGTGCAGTGAGGTTTTAGCCTAATCTTACAGTTACTTACAGGGTTTAGGCTCAAGGTCAAGGCTGCTGCTGCAACTTCCTCAAGGCTCTATCTCCATTTGTACGCGAGCGAATCGATTATTGTGAGCTAAATTTAAGGTCAATAGAAGCTTGGGAGTAATGGGTAAGAGAGGAAAGAGCCATCAGAAGGTGAAAGATACCACAAGCCCTAAGAGAAGACGCCGCAATGAAGAAGCCGACTTGGACGATGAAATCGATGCCTGTGAGTTTTAAATCTGAAATTCACGATTCAATGCTTTCTTCTTTATTTCATGACGTGATTTATTATATATGATTGATTTTTGGCCTTCCGGTGAACTCGCAGTTCACAAACAGAGAGATGTTATTCCACTGGATATAAATGGTGATGCTGGAGACTCCGATGATGATAACGAGGAACCAGTGTTTGATTTTCAGGTTCTTATTTGCTCTAGCTGTGTGTGGATATACATGTTCTTGTGGAAGTGAATGCTGAACAAGTTCATGCTCTTTTTCCATATTGGGGAAGCTCAAGAAATTATTTGTATATTTTTTAGATGATAAAAGCTATATTTTCAGTGTATAACTTTTCCAAACATAGTCTCAGAGTGGCTTAAGGAAATATTGATAAATATGTCCATCTATCTGTTTGAGAATTAGGTTAAATTTCAGGGCTTGATACTGGCGTACGTTTTTTTTTTGAAAATTTCATTTTAAACATGCCCATTTCCTCTGATTAAGTTCAATGTGAAACTATTAAATCAACTGCTTAAGAGGGTTACGTATGGTTCTAGACACACACACGTACACTCTTCAGTCCGGGCATTGGATTATGTGTTGGTGACTTGGTGTACTTGCAGTTATTTTTTCTTCCTTCCAATGTTCCTATCACTTGGTGTAGGATGATAATGAGGATGATGAGAATGAGAATGATGATGGGGACGATGATGCCCGTCTTACTGGATTTGCAGCAAAAAGTAAGAAGATACTGATATATCAGACTTGTCATATTTTGTTGTTTACATCTGAGATTGACCTGAAGATGCAGTTGCTGTTTGTGATTATCAATCTTTTGCTGATTTTTTTATAATCTTACCAAAACAGATCATTGTATAGATGAGTAATCCTAAATTAAAACTGGAATCAAGTACTACTTTTTTATGCCAAATGAATCCATATTTTTGTTGAATGCATGACTTCACATGGTTACTGCATCATAAGGAAATTCAGTTGCTCACAAGTTTTTTCACGGCAATGGAAAAATGGGTCTAACACTATGCTTGGCAGATACTGTTCATATCATGCTAGCAATGCATCTGAATTCTTTTTCAAATCATGGTGGTCAAAATTTTCATTTTCTAATAAAAATCCTTTTGCATATACTTACACATGTTGGAAGAGCAGCTCTAGCATATTTCTCTTAAGGTTTTCTAAATTAGATATTTTCCATCCTAACCTGTATAGCGTAAATTTGAACTAGTTATTAATGCAAAAATGATTTGTAGTTGCAAGGCAACAAAAGTTTATGCGTGCAACATTTGGTGGAGTTGAGGATGATATGCATGGTGATGAAGAAGATGAAGAAGACAAGAAGGCCTGGGGTGGAAGAAAGGATCAGTACTATAATGCTGATGAGGTGAGGATACATTATACATATAAAAGTGCATGGATAAAGTATTTCTTTCTAATTTTCCCATCTAATATATGAGAAATTCTGAACGTAGTGCTTATCTCATTTTAAAAGAAGTAATGCTTTATTCATGTGATGTATGAAATTTATATGCGCAATAATGCTCCTAAATATACTTTTAATAACCTTAAATTTTGATTTCATTGTTTTGTAAAATTTAAAAGGCACAATCTAGTGATGAGGCAGACGAGGAGGCTGAAGTGTTAAGGTTGCAGAAGGAGAAAGCAAAATCTTTATCAATGGAAGATTTTGGTCTTGAAGATGATAGTGAAGATGAGAGTGATGGCGAACCGACCTTAGAGGTGAGAGTTGCACTGTTGCACGTCATTTCAAATTTCAATACTCTGTTACTCTTGGGTGATGGGTTCTCCCATCTGATTGACGAAAAAATGGATCTTCACCCTATATGTCTTTTAGATGGAATGGGAAGTTAACTTAGGAAGTATAAGTTCTTCGATATACATGTAAATGCATAACATTTCTTATTTTTAAAGGAACTTGTGGTTAAAGGAAAGCGCACTTCAAAGTCTTCAGCTGGCAAGCATACTGAAGAGGACATGGGCTCGACATTTGAGGAGGTCAAGAAAGATGTGAATGCTTTGTCAATGGAGGAACAAATGGATGTTTTGTATAGGTATATACATCAGTGATTCAGTATTGAAGTGATAATGTATTCTGTTTTAGCATTAACTACATAGTCATCAATAAGATGCAAGCAATATTGTTGTTATTACGGTATGCACTTTTTTCTATAGAAAAAAGTAGATAGTGCTACCATACTAACACGGACATTATGAGGGCAAACTAGATCACCTTCGCTATTACCTGACATTTGATGTATTAACAGTTAGTTTTGCTCAATACATGATTGGGTGACTGTTTAAATAATATCCATGGCACTGGAGTGACAAACAACTATTTTTATAATTTGTTTTATATTGTAATGAAACTGGAAAGTAGATGTGCATTGCCACTCTAAAGAGACAAATTGTAAAGAAATGAGTTATAGGGTATTTTTGGATGTTTGGGGATTTACTTCCTGGGTTCAGTTGAATACATGACAGAGTAATTTTGCTTTAATTCTACCTGTTGTTCTGGATTTCAACTTTTGTCTAACATATCTATTCCACTTCTTTACATTTTGCATCTTGGAATCCTTGTTGCTCATTGCCTATTCTTGTGAATATTTTTTAACCTACAGTTCCGCTCCTGAGTTAGTTGGTTTACTATCAGAACTGAAGGATTCAATTGAAGAGCTGGAGAGCAGAGTCAATCCACTTTTGAGCAAGGTTCTGCCGTTCTTCTGTTGCTTTATTGCCTTCCTGATTCAAGTTCTTTTATGTACCATGAGATGGGTATATTGTTTTGTCCAATTGCATCTTTGATATCTACAGCCAACGTATATTGCATAAATTCACATTCTCTTATATGGATACCTTATTTTGTCCCAGGGATGGGCATTTTGTTTATTGAATGGATTTTAGAAACTCCCTTGTGGAATGGTTGATGTATAAAAATGATTTAGTTTATGATTCATGAGAGTTATTTCAAAACATCATATAACAGACTCACTCTAGGTCTATTTTTTCTTGTGCATCATGGTGTTTTTCACTTGTTGGATTATGTTTACTGCTTTTGAGCTCTTGCATTTACCATTTCCTTGGACTGGCATTTGTCATGACAAATTCAATCGTATGTTGCAAAGGTCAAAGAGAGGCATCCTGCGATAACAGATGGGATCCGGTTTTTGGAGGTTAAGCAACTTCTTTTGATGTCCTACTGCCAAGCTATTACCTTCTACCTTCTTCTCAAGTCTGAGGGACAGCAAGTTCGTGATCATCCTGTCATCTCTCGTCTTGTAGAGATCAAGAGTTCAATAGATAAGGTATTTTATACCATTCAAATGTTCTCTTATATTTTGTTGCTTTTCTTTTCTGACAACATATATTGGTTGTACCAGCACTGCATGATGTTCTAACTATGATCTGTTAACAATGGTTATTGTGTTAAAGTTACATAAAATTTAAAGGTTATTTGGATTGGCTTCTCTACTTATGAGCAGGCGAATTTGTAAGTTGCTTTTATGTTGTATAATAGTCTTTTTTGTTGATCAAACTAGTTTCTTTATGTCTAGTTTGAGAATGAGTAGCTGGGTACCTCGAACTTCTTTTTCCAGCTTCTAAGCAACTTATTAGGGAATTTAAATGTATTGAATGCTTCTTCGAGCACTTTGACTTATGAGTTAGTTTTAGTTTGATCACCTTATATGTCCATCTAAGCACCTTATTAAACTTATTGCTTATGGGACATGAACACATAAAAATTCATTTAATATTGTCGCAATAACTACATATACGGGTTTGATGATATCTTCTAAATGATTATATTTTGTTGGGTTTGATGAAAATTACTTGAATCTAGCGGAAGAAAATAGTGACAATGGTTGTGGGAACATTTTCCAAGTATTGCATTAGCATGGTACATATCTTGTGTACTTTGATTTGAAGAAAAATAGAGTGGAAAAGGATCAGTGTACATCATTAAGAGAGTGGTTGGTGGCCTTAGGTGAATGATAGTTTCTTCTTTTTAAGCATTTTGAATCCAACTGGTTAGCTCATTTGTCTGACACGAGGGTACTATATATTTGCTCCTCGTTAATCTCGTTTTACTAAAGAAATGGTCCATCTTGCCAAATCTATTGTGTTTGCCTATTATTCCAGATGTGGGAATCAGTTGCGAGCTCACAACTTTCTGATGAATGCTATACTTGACAGATGAAACAACTTGATCAGGATCTAACATCTGATCTAGATGAGATTCTGAACAAAAATCAAATTGCTGGAACTTTGGAAAAACTGATTGAAGGGAAGGCTGAAGTCGCGTCTGATTCTTTCACCAAAAATCACGAACCCATTCCTGTTACGGCTGAGACTCAGGTATTAGCGGTGGTAGCTACTACCATAACCTTCTTTTTTCAATCATAATCTCCAGTTAAATCATCAACATATGTTTTTTCCAATGCCACAGTTGAGTAACTCGGCTGAGTTGGCTGGATTAGATCCTTCAAAGGATTTCAAGAACAAAGGAGGGAAACACAATCGTAAGGTGAGTCTTATGTGAGATGGGATATCTTTAAAGGTTTCAGCTCCCTGACATACGTGGATTTGATTCTGTGCAATATTTTGTTTTGATTGGGATTCTGTGCAATATATTATGCATGTAACTCCCTACACCTTGGAAAATGGCAGAATGATGAAATTGGTGTTCAGAGCAAGGAAATGCTGAAAGTTAGAGCTTTACTAGAGGAAAAATTGAAGGGGAAGGGTCTTATTGGTTCCATCTCTTCAAAGCCTCATAAAGCACAGAGACATCTTAAACCGGTTAATGGGTGGGTATTACTATGTTCTTGCCTATGGTAGCAGACATATGATTCTTTCTGAGATTATGACTGATTTGTTGAACTTGAATTTGAACAGGCAACTTGAAACATATGACGATTTTGGTGATGATGCTATGGACGTTGATGGTGCCACTCGGGGGTTGAGTAATGGGAAAGCAATTTCGTCTCAGTCAAGTAAACTTTCCCAACTTGTTGCTGCTAAACCAAATTGTTCAAAGGTATTAATAATCTTGATATACTTCTCCTTTTGTTTTTGAAGAAGAAAATGGAATACTTCATTGTGCCCGAATTGTCATAAATATTTTCCTGCAACATACTATATTTTTATTGACTAGTTATTTTATTATTATCAAAGGTTATTTCCGGGGATGGTGATATACCCAGGAGGGATGATATTGGAGAAAGGCGGAGAAAACACGAGCTTCGAGTACTAGCAGGGGCTGGAATAAATTCTGAGGATGACATGGGTAATGAACTTAACGCTCCAGAGGCCGATGCTGACAATGACATGGAAGAGGAAGAGGATAGTGAAAGTGGAGAATCAGGAGATGAACTTTATGAAGAGGTGAAAAAACAAAGAGCAGCAAAACTTGCCGCCAAAGCAGAGATATATTCAAGGTGCGTTTTCGTGCCCATTACACGATCCATATTTTTTGTTTTCACTTTCATAGTGTTTTGGTAGTTGTGGCTTTGAATTGACCGCTCTGAAACTGAAGATACCATGTTCAACGCTTAGTTCTTGTTTTCTACTTGTCATGCAAACAAATCCAAAATATTTCTCTAACTGTGTTGCTTTGACAGAACCTCGGGTGTTGAATCATTGCCGGAAACTGTTGATGGGAAGAGACAGATCAGTTATCAGGTTACACCATGCCTAGCATTTACCTCTTGAAGATCGAATATTATTATTTGCTGACCTAACTGTTGCTTTTAATTTTGCACCACCAGATGGAGAAGAACAGAGGGCTCACACGATCTCGCAAGAAGCAGATAAAGAACCCAAGAAAGAAGTACAAGGTAACATAGTGCACCGGTTTGAAATTACTGCAAAATCATTCATCTTCTGTATTAAGAATTAACACAACATGACATCATTCCGTTTGTGTGTGCAGTTGAAGCACAAGAAGGCCGAGATCCGCCGGAAGGGACAGGTGCGAGAAATCAGGAAGCCCTCCGGTACGTATGGCGGAGAAGCCACCGGAATCAACGCTAGAATCAGTCGGAGCATCAGGTTCAAGGGCTAGACATTGTTGCATCTTAATTTCAGCCTTGCATCAAGAAATTTTGCACAACTCCATAATGATCAGACCAACAAGCATGAAATATAATACTAGAAGCAGAAACAAAGAATGTAAAGATCAATCTTGAATTGATGTACTATTATATTAATTTACAAAAGTCTTGCAACCGAAAACTATTATGCAAAGAGAAGAGAAAGGAACAATAGCAAAACATATATTCAATTTTCATCCCTATCCGGCAAAAGAGGAGACATACAAGAGTGGCTACAGCCAATGCCAAAGAAACTACAGAACAGAACCTGTAGAATCTAGCCATCTCTGATTCCTTGCGGGTCGCCAAGGAAAAAAATGCGGCTGCAAATGCTAGCATGATGAACACTACAAATGCGCGAAAAGTTGAAGGTGTGCCTCTAAAGACAGCTGCGGGCTCGCCATTTCCATCCCTAAGCAACAAAATGGTACCAGTTGTGGAGCAGATGAGCACAACGGCCCTCATGCCCATGATCTGCAATTTCACGGCTGAACACTTGCTTCTCAGAAAAATACCCCGAGACAGCATGGTTATTGAGTCCATCTTGAGGTCCATATGAGAGCTGAACTCAAAGTTCTTGATCACAAACCTTTGTATGAACTCCCTTGGACATTTTGTGAGATCGATAAAACCAAGTGTGCAATGATAGCGTCCAAACAAGAATGGAATAACGCCCTATGTCGAGTTTGTACCAAGAAGATGAAGAAAAGGCCCCTGAAACTAAGGAAGTTTCATTACGAAACATCGGAATGGTTAACATTGTAATAGTTCCTAGGCCACTGAATGGTGCGGGCAGGGTGTACCGATCAGTTTCAAATGCGGCGTCACTAACCATTCGGGTCGAGGCAATGGGAAATTACAATCCTGACTCTGAATCTTATGGTGCGTGTAAGGATGCTGTCCGGTGTTGGTGATCACGCCTAAGGCTCAGTCGGGATACAGTCATTTATACTTTCAACTTTGAATCATCATTTTATAATTAATGTAGCTCAACTCAACTTGATGCATTTATAATTTTGTAGCCGCTGGTCTTGTTTCGTGGAGACTATAGAAGAGTTGAAGGTAATATTTTGAAGGGTACCAAAAATCAAATTCAGAGTAACTCTGCTATCTGCTGATGGAATCCCCGTCAACATCCGCCGCGGAAGAATGGTAACACGTCCACCAAACTTATGAATAGATTTATATCTTCTGTATATGAGAGTTAACATAGGTAAGTCTTTGATGGTCTACAATAGATATTTACATAAAAGTTCGAGTTAATTGATAAAAATGGGCTGAGATGTTTTTTTAATCAGGCATGTTCATGAAGTATTATGCATCAATTATAAATAAATGATGTGAAATTATTGCATTAAAATAAGGGAAAATGACACTTTTGTGCACCTAAATATACACTTTTGACACTTTCATAC
>JAYMTQ010003048.1:0-10686 GCA_036897385.1 Geranium incanum
GTGTATCCCTTATCAACGACTATCAACAGGTCAGTGGTTGCGAACACACGTGCGCAACCCTTATTTCTAATAGTGCAGCCAAACACGTTTGTGTACGCGTCCCTTATATTTGGCAGCACCATACACAATGGATACGCATATAAGAATTGTGAACCACTTGGTATACGCAACCCTTATTTATAATAGTTGCGTACGCATTTTTTGTACACAACCGACATATCAATCTCGTGTAGCAAACATGTATCAAATAAACTTTTAGTACATTTTATTAATTTTGATTTATGTTTTGAAGTTTTGAAATGAAAAGTAGTCAAAACACATTACAAATTGTTTTGAATGAACCAACGTGAAAATTGAGATTTTCAGTCGTTTACTTACTTACAATACAATTTAAATTAATCAATGGCATATTTGTAAATAATTGAAAAACCAATGGCATTCAAGTAAGCGACAGCTATAGCGTACCGGCTCATGAAGTGTCTCGTTATTATATAACACACAACTCGTTCAGAGAGAACCAAAAACCAAAAACCAAAAAGAAAATGGCCAATTCCTCTTCTCCTCCCCAATTCCTCGGCACGGTTCTGGTGCTCCTCGGCGCAGCCCTGCTCGCGATCTCCACCGTCGATGCGACCAGCGGCTTCGATCTGGGCTTCCACGTGGCGGGCAGCAGTGGGTGCCGAGGCTCGATAGCGGAGTGTGGCGTCCAAAACGACGTCGAATTCGGGATGGACAGCGAGAGCAGCAGGAGGATCCTCGCGACGACGTCGTACATAAGCTACGGCGCGTTGCAGAGCAACACGGTGCCGTGTTCGCAGAAGGGCGCGTCGTACTACAACTGCCAGGCCGGCGCGTCGGCCAATCCCTACAGCCGCGGCTGCAGCCAGCTCGCCCGTTGCCGTAGTTAGGTTCTGGTTGCGTGTGAGTGTTGGTTTGTTGTTGTTCATTGTTCGGTTGTTTTTATAGTTTTTATTTTAATGTTTTGGGTTTTTTTGCTTGTGACACAATTATTATTACATTAAATTTCATAATGGTAATAAAATACGAAGCGGGTAGTGTGTTCTGATGTGTTCCGATCTCAAAAAGATATACGTAACAAAACACAGAGACTTTGTATGCTCGCTTTCATTGATAATTTTAAGTTTGTTTCAAAATTTATACAGAACCGGTGCTGGACCGAAAATCGAGCCGAATTGTACTTGAGAAATCGAAAATCATTAATAACAGTTCGATTTTGGTTATAATTTGAGGACGATCGTTCAATTCTGGTTCGGTTTGTTAGAACTAAAAAAATCGCCATGTGTTCAAGAACAGTTATAACTAACACTCTGAGTACCTTTACTTCTGAATATGATTCCTCAAATTCAAAAGTCATATGATACAATTCTAACCCAGATCAAACGTCAATAATCACTGACAATTACAAGTATATCTTAATTTTATTTCTCACATTATACAGGTTTGAAATGATTTTGGGCTTTATGGTAAGCATATTTTTGGTTCATACTATTCTCGAGACGAGAAAGTTAAAATCATTTGTAAGATATTCAAACATCTTAATATTTTAAAATTTAATCTCATAAAAGCAAACAACCTCATGCTTTGGGCTTGGGTTGAGGCCTACAGTAATAGTATCTTCGACCCATATAAATTCATTTGTATGGGCCTAGCCCAATAAAAAGCAACCGATTGGTTGTTTAGTTTGGTTACTCTTTTGTAGGGTAAGATGGTAAATAGGTCAGACATAAGGGACCTGAAAGTCATTTTGCCCTCTTCTACCTCTCGTTGCTTTGCGATCATTTTCTTTTGGTCTCTCTCTCCTTTGCATCGCAGAAACCGTAAACGAACGAGCACAGATCAGAGAAGGAGAGCCAGAAACAATGGTGAGAGACCTTCGTCTTGTTCATGATTATTCAATTTTGTACGCGTGTTGCTTCACTGAGGGTTGTATGAATTTTCGTTGCGTTTGGTCCATGCATTTTACTTTCACAAACCCTAGATCTGTTCCTGATTTGTTCGTAATTTCACGAGGATTTGGAAATGAGCATGAAAATCTATTTACTGAGAACGCTTAACAGAAATGGGTTGCTTCGATCTCGATGTACCTGATATTATTTTGAATTCGCTGTTGATTTTGCCTCTGGTGGTTGGTTTGATTTATTTGAAGATTATTATTTGGGATGAAAATGAGGTTTTGTGTAGGAGGAACGATTAAGCTGGAGGTGCTTGTTCATGGATTTGTGGATAATTATGTTATTGTTATAGCTTTATAGTGAGATTGTTGCATGATGTGCATTTATGAACATGCCCAGGATCAGTGCTCTAGTTTACCGAAGAGTTTGTGGTTATTTCGTTTGTTTTGGTTCTGCAATGGTGTTGGTTTGGCTGTGTGGCCGAAGGCGGACTTTGGATATAGATTTAGAGTGCTGCGTGTTGATAAAACACGATTTAAATTGGGTGAAAATGTGCTAAAAAAATATTGTTACTGAGAACGTTTAGAATTATTTTGTTTGTGGCTCTGGGTGTTTTGTTTGATACTTTGATTGGTTTGGGGCTCATAGATCTGTGCCTGATTTGTTCGTAATTTCACGAGGATGTGGAAATGTGCATGAAAATCTATTTACTGAGAAAGTAACAGAACTGGGTTAGTTTGATTTTGATATCTCTGATATTATTTTGAATTCGATGTTGTTTCTGTCTCTGGGTTGGTTTGATTTATTTGGTGCTTCAATTTGTTTTTCTGGAATCAGCTGAAGATTATTATTTCGGATGAACTGGGGTTTTGTGTAGGAGGAATGATTAAGCTAGAGGTGCTTCTTCATGGGTTTGTGGATTATTATGTTACAGTTATAGCTTTATAGTGATTGTTGCGTGATGTGCATTCATGAACATGTCCGAGATCAGTGCCCCAGCTTACTGAAGAGTTTGTGGTTATTTCGTTTGTTTTGGTTCTTAAATGGTGTTAGTTTGGCTGTGCAGCCGAAGGAGTACTTTGGAAATATATAGATTTAGAGTGCATATTGACGAATCATGATTTAAATTGGGTGAAAATGTGGTAACCAAATATTGTTATTGAGAACATATAGAATTGGGTGAGTTCAATTCCTGATCTTTAGAATGTTATTTTGTTTGTGGCTCTGGGTGTTTTGTTTGATACTTTGATTCATTTGGGGATCATATGACCTCGAGTTTTGGTACTTCAATTGAATTTGTGGAATCAGCTGAAGAATTATTATTTGTGATGAAGCCAAGGTATCGTGTAGGTTAATGATCGGGAAAAAAATGATCGAGCTAGAGATGCTTCTTCATGGGTTTGTATTGGTTTTGTTGATAATTATGTTACTGTTATAGGTTTATGGTGATTGTTGCTTGACTTGTATCCATGCCCGTGCCAATGCCCTGGATCAGCTCTCTTGTTTGTCAAAGAGTTTGTGGTTGTTTTGTTGGTTTTGGTTCTCAAGTGGTGTTGGTTTGACTATGTTGCTAAAGCCATTTTTTTAAATATATAGTTTTAAAGTGTATGCTGACTTGTTTTGGCCTAAAATGCTTAGCCATTGATACTGGCTGCATAATGGGACTGATTATAGTTCCGATTGTAAAACTGTATTATTGATCATTCTTCTCCATTGACTCGTTTTGTTGAAGAGGTTGTTAATTGTATATCTTGCTTTGCGACTTGTATTGATGTGTTGTGGGTTGCGTGTTGCAGGACCCACAGGATTCCGATTCAAAGCAGAGCACTTCTGACATGACAGCATTTGTAAGTACCTCTACATTATCAATATAGTCAACCTTTATCATATTTTATACTTTAGGTTTCAATTGAGGACTCTATTTTGGCTTACTGGTACATGTGTCTTAGCTGTATTTATGATCAGTCATGGTCTGGACAAACATCATACACATTTTAGCCTATTATGTTACAACTTGTAATTAAGCGTACTCCATTCCTGTAGTGAGTGTAATCTATTTGTTGTTTATTATGTAAAAGAATAAGTAGTTCTTCAGCAAGGTTGTTAGAGGTTGAAGTTCATGATTTCCAACTGTTATTGATTCTTTAGAAAATCTCTTATTGCTTTTCTTTTCATTGGCTTTTTAGGTGCAAGATCTACTCCAGCAGATGGTAAGTTAAAATTTAGATATGTGAATTATGATATTATGAAAACGATTACTAACAAACTTTTTATTTGCAGCAAACCAGGTTCCAAACAATGTCTGACTCCATTGTCAATAAGAATATCCTTTTTCCCCTGATTTAAGTTTAAAGATGAGACACATTGATGGAGAACCAATCCATGACACACCTAGTCTTGACTGAGTTTTGCATTAGTTTGTTACTTTTATTCCATATATGAACTGACCGATAAGAGTTAGCAGCGGAAATGATGAGCACTGTGAACCTAATATACTACAAATAAATTTTGATTCTTCCATATTATATTATCTTGACATTGTCTGTCTTGTTAATGTTCTTGTTTGGTTATGGATTATCTGTTCTTCCTTAACTGCGCCGCACTAGATGACATGGGAAACCGCATCAACGAGCTGGAACAGAGCATCAATGAGCTGAGAGCAGAGATGGGAGTGGAGGGATCTCCAAGCTCTGCCGCCCCGCCCAAGGCCAAGCCAGAGGATGGTTCAACATAGAATCAAGCAAGCTTGACATATTAATTTGGCTCGTGAATTCTCTCTTCACTAGTATCCTTACGTTTTTTTTCATGTGCTTTTACTTATAGACCCTGTGTAGTAGCGACAGCGAACCTCTGTGGTCGTATGCCTAGTTTATGCGATATTTTTCACGAGTACTTCTATATTTGTCTCGGTACTCTATATTTGTGTCATTGTGGAACATAAAATTGTCATTTTTGGTGATTACTATGAATTTACATCAGGATTTTTCTGAATTTGTCTAGTGATAAGTTGGGTCAAATATGTCTACTACTTCATCTATGCTTTGATTCGTATTATACCCTTTATCATTGAGATTTAATTAATTCAATGCATATTAATTAGTTCCTGAGTTCCCTATCCATCCGAATATTGACTAGCATATTTTTATACACTGGCAATCGTATGTGAAACTCGATCCGTCTAAAAATTTAAGGATAATTAACAGTTATCTTGGTCGTTTTTGACTTCACTATATACAACTTTCAACTTTAAAAGTTCATTTTACTGGTACTCTGGGTATTTTTGTTAGTTGCACTTAAAGTAAATTTTGTTAAATTTAACATAATTGATATGTAAAAAGTTTAAAATGTGCTCAATATATAATTTTCAAACCGTGTAATTATTTGATAAATACGAAATGATCATTCTCCCCTCAATTAAATACAAAATTAACTTAAGATTTAGGGTATATTTATCTTTTTAAATAACAAAATTAAAAAAAAAATACCAGATTGCAAAAAAAACAGGTTCAAGTTCAAGGATATTTTCCATGACACTGGCATAAACCATAAAATCAAATGAAAAATCCCTTTTTCTTATCTTTTGGGTTGATTCAAAGATGGTGAAGGAATTAAAATAGAGAATTCCACATTTAGAACACTACAATTCTAAAATAAACCTCTTCTCGTGTACATTCATTTGGTTACAACATGTTTGTTAATAAAGAAAATCCAATCCAACAACACGAATCAAACTTCAAGTGTCTTTGTTTCTTGACGAGGAGGATTTAGTGTCCACGTATGGAGATTCCGGTGGAGAAAACCACAGGCCGCATAGTATTATCAAGTGGATACAAGAAAGCAGCATCGACGAGTAGATGGTTGACGGAAATATGTTCCAGCATAACTCCACGCCTATGAATAAAGCAATGCTGCACGAAAGAAAGTAAATGTGAGTTCATAGACATTCGTGAAGAAAAGAACGATCTTGAACTTGATGGTAGAGGAACCTACCGCACAAATGAAGGAAAAGAAGTTCTCCACAATAGGTAAGGCAAGCTATGAAAGTACCTGTAACCATGAATTTGAGTTAAAATCTGAATATAGAACATTGTAGGAGAATCCTATTATGCATTCCTAATTCATAGAATAACATATATCTTATACAATTCATAACAAACAACACATATTTTCATTACAAAGTCACAAAGTTCATGAATTATAAGTCTTAACATCATAAAATTCATAAAAACAAAAGTTCCTAACTGATAGAGGGATAACAAATTTAAAGTCTATATACAAAAATATATATATTCCATATTCAATATTCCAACTCCGAGGCTTGACCGCCTCGACTGCTTTTTAAAACTATGGATCTTAACGGGTACAAGTGAAAAGTTTAGTGCAGGGGCTTCTCTTAGTTTGTGCATAGTTTATAGGTAATATATTTCTTGATCACACATACAAGTGAAAGGGGGTAACCAAGAAACTACCTTCACATCACTAATTTTCCACATGTTTCACAACAGAGTTTAAAGGTCATGACTGAAGCTTAAACAGAAACCGTGAACCGGTATTTAAGGGTCAAAGTCAGTTAATGGTTTGCTGGATAACATAAGAAGTGAAAACAGAAAATGTTGTGTGACTTCAGAATTAGAAGTCAGACTGTGTGCAAGTAGATGGAAACAGTCAATGACATGACTGAGCAATAATATGATAAAATACATAAACTATAAAAATAAGGATTTTTTGCACTAAGACTTGCCAAGAGTAGAACTGATAATGTAACGATCTTGCGAACACAATGCCGATGAAGTTCCCAACAAACATAGTCGTCACTATATCTGAAATTATCAATAGTGCACAAGTATTCAGTTGAGCTTAGGTTTATGTTATGGTCAAATAGAGATTGACAAGAAAGTAAATAAATAAAAGATGAGTTGGACATCCTCCAAAATTTCATTTGGAAAGACAACTTACGTTCTTTCTTGAGAATCTTGAAGGATGAACTGTTACCGTATGATTTCTTAATAGATACAATTTTGGAATGTAAGAAACCCATAAG
Source organism: Geranium incanum (assembly GCA_036897385.1). Taxonomy (NCBI): domain Eukaryota; kingdom Viridiplantae; phylum Streptophyta; class Magnoliopsida; order Geraniales; family Geraniaceae; genus Geranium; species Geranium incanum. Next base: position 6,955 of record JAYMTQ010003048.1, read on the forward strand.
TCCACCTTCATGTCTGCAAGCCAACATGGGAAGAAACTTCAAGCAATTATAAAGAGCTAGTGAGCTGCTGACGTCAGTACTGTCCAACACTAGCATTTCGATTTTCGGCCTAGGTGGGGATTTTTAGAACATTGGTATGATTTCACACAATCGGGTAGTTTAAATCGGTGGAGCGATATGAAACGAATCTAGACGGGTGGGTTTTTAACTTTCTATGTAAAAAAAAAACTAAAAGTAGAAAAATATAAATTTGATTAATTATTGATTAGTCCCCGACAGCCTTATCCAGATCAGATATTGGCCCGACTAACACCTGATATCATTTAGAACCCTGCATAACACTACGAAGAATATTCGCGTGAATATCCTCCAATCAAACAGAACCTTTTAGAATCAATCGTATATGCTGACTACATTGATTACATTGTCTTCACTCACGTTCCCGAATGTAATAGCCAGCTAAGAGTCTACCCTAGAGGTTCATATGTAACTAGGGATGCATTGATATGCTAACTAAATTATAAGGGAAGATGAGGAGCATATATTATGGTGCATGGCATGTAATTCTAATGATTCCATACCCACATAGCTTCACTAGTATTGATGACTGCACAATCATTGCAACTTACCATGAATTGCTTATAATGGAGAAAAATCATAAGCTCTTGTACTTACCGGCACCATCTATAATGAGCAAAAGATATAAGTAATGTAAGGTGAGCAATCAGCAAAGACACGGCAAATCCTTTTGACACAAAAACTGGTTCGGGAACAAACTTGAAGTTAACAGACCTGTGATAATTGAGTGAATGTTATTACCAAGAAAAACAAATCGATCAACGATAAAAAAAAATTACACAGGATTAACTAATCCAGAACAATTAAGCTTCCCCACATAGTAATGTAGTAAATATTATATTTACATGAAGGTCAGCAATAAGCCCATTATCATCTGTCAAAGTTCAAACATACCAAAAGTGGATGAAGACTCGCCCAAGGTTGAAGGCTCTTGATATGTAAGCAATTGGATGTGATATTAAGAAAGGCAGCCCTAGCACAATCTGTAGAACCAGTCACCATTACAATTTACGAGTAAATGAATGAAGACATTTTCAGACTTTACGCCCTTTCCCACATCAGTATCAGTATTCATAGCTGAAATCCAACTCACCTAAGCACATTGAAAACAAAACTAAGAAAAATATACATCATACTTTTCGATCAAAATATGTGCCTGCATTGCGAAAAATAATGATAAGCACCCAATTAGACTCTCAATTCAAATGCCTAATGTTCTAAATTTTCCACGCCAATAAAGACAAGCTGAGCTTCTATGGACAAAAAACAAAAAAGATGCACACCTGTACTAGTGCCGCACCAGCTAAAGCTGATATTACACCTTTGATATCCATGGCCTGTCAAAAAAGTTATTAAGAATCCAAGTAAACAATGTGTCAGTTCGGTTGTATCACATATGCAAGTCCGTGTAGACTAGAAAGAAAACTTAGCCAAATAAAGCTAAAGATACCTTCAACATTAGAAGTAATAGAGGCGGAGCATAGAGGAGTACATTCATCTTAACTGACACAGCTGCACTATATATATGAGGAGAAACGATTAAAACAATTAATTTACCATCATACGTATGCAGGGAAGTAAACAAATTACCTGAAAATAATCAATCCTAGGTGCCATCTTTGGTAAAGAAGTGAGGCTAGTGAAGCATGGAGAAAGGTCATAGCAACACAGTCATTGAAGAGACGAAGCACAAAAATAGAGTGCACTCTTTTTGACAGACAAAGCAAGGTAAGAGCCCACCATGGAAGCTACAAGAAAATTGTGCCAAGTCTCAAAAAAGGAACCAATCAAAAGAAAGGGAAAAAAGTGACAAAGCCCAAAGACGATCCCATAGGATGTTTACCCTTAAGGTTACATGGTTCGGAAAACCTCAAATATCATCCTAACCATGCTCTACATATTTTATCTCTAGAAAAATAAGAATAGGCTCTTCGTATTCAGAAAACACAAGTACACCACCATTGAACTCGCTTACCACATCCGTTTTCATGTAGATGAATAGGATGATCGCCAGATTTACCAAGTACAAAAAGCTGAACAGAATCTGCAACCACAAAATATAGTAAGCAAGCCATTAGATGCTACTTCAGTATATGCTTAAGATTTATGAGATCACTACCATCATGGTTAGACACACATCACCAGTTAGAATTAAATCTACAGATACAAGCAATCAACTATCACATGTAATACATTCACAAATGTCAATCATTCTTAATATCACTAACAACTACTCCTTCCCAAGTAACTCATTCAGCAAAAATAGTTCCTCGATACCTATCCTTCCCAAGCAAGCATTTTCAGTATTAGTATCACCCTCATGTCTAATTCTAACCAAACTAAGTATGAGGCAAAAACAAGTAAATTTAACCTCGTGATCATAATAGATAACAGAACATCAGTTCAAGTTCAAATTTACAGAAATCCCCAGCTAGTAAGATCAAAGCATCTTCAACAATAACATGTATCAAACACACAAACCCATCAATCCAACAAAATCCAGAAACAGGAAAAAGGAAATTACTTGAGCTGGGTAGACCTCCCCACCAGTAATGTACTGAATACCAGAATAAACATAGAGAAACCCAGCTGGGTAGACCAGAGGCCCTGTGTCACCTTTCAAGTTCTCATAATTCCTCTCTCCTCCCAGAAACCCAGTAACCTTATCCACCAATAAGACTCAAAATCAGTACCAATTTACCAAAATCAGCAAACCCATTAACATCAAAACCCAAAAGAAGAGGAACCTGAACATGATTCACAAACCTGTGACATGTACGCATCCCAATCGATCTTCGTATCTAACGGTTGCAAAAAAGCAAATCAATTTGTTGTTTAAACCATTACATAAACACATTTTGTGGATCATGGTACACGGAAAATATTGTGGAGTGTGGGAATTGAGCTTACAAGGTACATAAGCGACGATCAGAGACACGAGGATCGCATCGGCGATTAGCAATGCCGAGGCAAAGCAAAATTTTGGGTTTTTGAAGAACCCAGATAAGATCGAGCTCTGTGATGATTTCCGCGAGGGTTTCGTCTTCCGAGATCCTCCGGATTTGACCGCCATGGCCTCTGTTGCTCCTCGGAAATGTTGAATCCTCCGTTTGGTTCCGATTTTCAGCGCCTCGCAGTCGCAGAGTAGATGACTAGCTTTGTAGGTAGATGGCACGTAAAACGACGTCGTAAGAAGCTAGAGAACCGCGAACATAGACTCACTGTTTTTGCTACTACACTCTTTTCTCATGAAACGCTGCCCTTTCATTTTGTGCTATATCAACAGGTTGGGGGATTTTTTTCCAAAATAATGTATTTAATTAACTTATTTACAATTTTAAATTACAATTCAACTTATTTACAAATATGTGTTTGAGTCCATACGAATTACAAGTACTTTTTGAAGAAGACTTCCACTACTTACTACAGTGAAATTGAGTAAACAATACTTTCTACTTAAAAACTAAACCAAATGCTAGGTGGGGAATGGAAAAAGAAACTAAAACTTTTGTTATCTTATTTGTAATAATATATTTATACAAATACTTGTTTTCATTATTATTATGATAATATTATGCTATAATTTAATAAAAAATTATTCATCATCATAAATTTATACATTTATGTAAGGGTAGGTGCTAGTACATTTGAATA
>JAYMTQ010003049.1:0-10686 GCA_036897385.1 Geranium incanum
CTCCGTCGTCTCCAGCAGCGACGCCACTATCGTCGTCTCCGACGATTACGATAGTGAAGCAATGAAAACAAATGAAGCAATGACATAGGTTTAAAATTTGAATGGCCCATAAAGGTATTTTAGTCATTACAAATTAAAATTGAACTAGTTCAATTCTAGTTTGATAAAATAAATTGAACCGGTTTAATTTTGGTTTATAAATTAGATTGGACTGGTTCAATTCTAATTTCTTAAAACTGGGATATTTTAGCATTTTAACGTGATTATCAAAAAAGAATTATCAAGAGAGAAAAGTAGTTAAAATATGAAAGTTTAATTTTACTATAATTAAGTGTAACAAAATATTATTATTCTTTTAATAATATAACATGGCCAACAAAGTTCACCACCCCTTACTTTATATTGTTTAATTACACTCTCTGAATCTGAGCTCTCTTTTTTGTACTTTCCTGAAACTGAAGCCATGGATTTGCCCAATCGCTGGCTATATTTCTTCTTCAACAAACGCACCATCTCTCAACTTTTACGGTACAAAGCTTTATTTTTTTCATTCTCTTCTTTTCCTCGATTTCAATTTGCAATCTTACTGAAATGTTTTCATTTTCTTGGAGTCTTGAACTTGTTTCATTTCAATCTTGCTGAAAATTCCCAAATGGGCTGCTCATGATTTGCAGATGTATTTAGATGACCATAGCTACTGAGTTGCTGTTATCAATTAACTCAAAATCACAAAAACAACATAAACCAAAGCAATTATGAACTGGAATTGAATAGTTATGTAAACCTCAATTTGTTCAGCTCTTACACTCCTTAGTATGGAACTTCATTAACATAATTTGCAATCTCCTCTTACACTGAACTTCAATAAATTTGTTACTGTTCTTGCTGTCTTTCTATGACCTCTATATGACTATATATGTGTAAGGTTTGGTAAGAGTCAAAGCTGTATTTTTGTATCTCACTGCAGAGAAGATGGCCGAACGAGCGATTATTGGGGAAAGTGTGGACATAATTAGCTCTTTGCCTGATGAAGTTCTTGGCCGCATTTTATCATTTTTACCCACAAAAATTGGAGTGAGTACCTGCATTTTGTCAACCAGGTGGAGGCACCTCTTTCCTTTCTCCAACAATCTTGACTTTGATGATTCATTGCTTTTGGATCCCCTAGGGTATGGGCAGTACTCAGATGACACAGCCCGTCATTTTAGAGATTTTGTGGACTGGTGTATTATGCTCATGAATGACACGTATGTGGATAAGTTGCATTTGATATGTAACCGTGTTGTTGCAACTTCACGGGTTAATTCGTGCAGCGCCGTTGCATAATGTTAGAGAGCTCGATCTATGTCTCTGCTTGAGAAAGTTTCCGATGGAACCACAACCACTCTGTGTCTTTACATGCAGTACATTGGTGGTTTTGAAACTGGGGTCTAACTTCTCTCTGAATGTTCCCGATCCTGTTTATTTGCCATGCCTCAAAAGCCTCCATCTCGATTCAGTTAAATTTCGGGAAGATGTCTCAACTCAGAGTCTCTTCTCTAACTGCCCTTTGCTTGAAGAACTGTCAATAGTAGGTTGTTCCATGGTGAATGTACACGAACTGAATTTGTCATCTCGTTCTCTCAAGAGATTGGCCGTAGATAATGATGGCCCTGAGATATGTTCTTGCAAATTAGTACTTGACGCACCAAGCCTTGTGTACCTACAATACTTCATTCGCGCAGGAGACAGCTTTAAGTTAATGAGCATGCATTCTCTTTCTGGAGCTAATGTTTCCATTAACCCGCCATTTTATTATTTGGAACGAACAGTCTTTCCGGCTATTGCCGAGTTTCTTGCAGGGATCGGCAAAGTTCAATCATTAACCTTATCGGGTGATTATATGGTGGTTAGTTTATAGAAACTTAAGTGTGCTTTAGACTGTATATCTATATTACACAAACTAACAATCATTTGTATCTATTTGCAGTATCTTGAAGCAACATCTGATGAAGTGCCTCTATTTACGAATGTGACCTCTTTGACGCTTCCTGGTCATTCTCACCTCAAATTGTCTGTGGTGATGAAGTTGCTTCAGTGGACTCCGAATTTGGAAGAATTGGTCTTTCTTGGTGCAAGACTAGAGGCACATTTAGAATATAATTTTCTTTGCGTAGAATCGTAACCCTTTTACTGTCATTTTGTTTCAGGGTGTATATGGAGATGAGTGTGTTAATGTGCCTTGTTGTGTGTCATCTCGTCTCAAGGCGATACACTATAGGGTGTTTTATGATGAAGATTTGGGCTTTCAAAAAGATGTGGAGTCACTTGTCTATTTTCTGAAGAATGCTATTGTGCTGGAGAAGATGTGGTTATATATCTGTTTCTTACGTTTCGATGGGAAGGTCGTTAAGAGATGGAGGATGATGATGAGGGAAGCAATCAAGAAACTAGGTCTGTCAAAGAAATGCGAACTTAGATTCTACCGTTAGTTTCGAGACACTTACATGTTTCTTTGAACTTTGGAACTTTGAATTGGTCATTATTGAGAAAACAAACACTTGATGTGGATATATGCACTAAGCCGCACTAGGATTTCCCCGTAAGGGTCTAAGTCCCAAGCCCATATACATTATACATTGACATGCCCTCTTCGGTTTGCAAGCTGCTAACATTACCCTTCCTGTTTCGAGTAATCTCTATATACTCAAAAAATTGGTCGACCTCTGCAATTCAGTCAATGAACTCCTCAATACTTAAATTTCCATTGAAGTTGGGGATATCCATTTTTAGTTGAAACTCGTGATTACTAAAGTCAGAACCTCGATTTTTACAAGTGCCGCTGCCCTGCCTCGTATGCCGATACGCACTCAGTGTTTCCTCATCCTTCTCCCAATCATCATAGGCATGTCACCTAAAGCGATTGTTCGCAATAATAGGCTGTCAATTGGTTCGCCGTTAGCATCTTCTTCCTTTGGTGGCATCCTATAGCCACCCCTATTTATGTTGACAACTACTCCTAAGGTAGTAAGTTGGGTGATAAGTTCACCAAAGCGTTTTTCAATATTTCCCGTTCATCCAACCACAATCAAATGCTTAGCTACTAGACTCCACGGCAAAACAACAATACAAAGTAGAAATCCTCACATTCATCATAGAGTTCATTGACAATCACAAAAACTACAAATCAAAAGAGAATCAGATGAGAAAATTACTTTACTAGAAAGTAGAAACGTACTTGGAAGCTTCAATACTCGAGTCCCACTGGATAATGATCTTCTCGGCCTCATCGAACCCGCTCTCTGTCTTCTTCGACTCGTTGTCATTGATCATACTACTGATGTTCATTTTTGTGTCTATTATGTTGATTTGGATCTGGGTTTTGATTGTCGATTTGTTCAAACAAAATTATGGGTTTGACCTGATTAATCAGGTTTGAGGTTAAAAGTTGAATTTTTTTTTTCCAAAAACATGAACAAGATTGAAAACCTGCTCATGAACAAGGTTAGACACAAATTTAAAATCCAAAGACATGAAAGCAACATTTGAATAAGATTAAATCCAAAAGGGTAGGCCTCATTTGTGTTAAAAACCCCAAAATTAAAATGCAAAACAAGAAAACAGCACATGAACAATATGAAATCCAACATATGCTCTGTGCTTGTTCTTTTCTGCAATTTCTTGTGCCTGTGCCTTTGCCAACACTTGAGTTCTTTCCATTGCTTCAGAAATTGGAACCATCTGCAAGAGACTTGAATACTGTTAACAGATATGTGTAATGTAAGCAACAAGTGTATATGTAGCTGCTACTTGCCTGAATAGATATTGGAAAGAGAGACTGAAGGAACATGACTGACTCTGTCCCAATCCTCTCCTCCTTGTTCAAGCCTCCTTTTGAAACTGCAAGACATTGCTGTGACTTTGAGTTCCTTCAACTGCTTCAGAAATTGGGATCCATCAGGAACTGACTTCATTTTCCTGCAATCAACAATCTCTAAACAGAAAAGACTTGGCAAAGCTCCTTCATGTACAGCCCATTCTTCTAAGTACTCCAAATATTGAAGATGAAGATTGTGGAGTCGAGGAAAATCATTTCTATGAAAAACCATTTCCTTCCCAATGAATGATTTGAAGTCAAGGAAGAGAACCTTTAAACTCTGCAACTTTGCTAGCTGCCCTATATGACTTTCATCTAGGAAAGAAAGCCTTAAAACAAGCTTGGTGAGGTTGGCGGGCCAGATAGAATTGCAGCTTGATGTCGGGAACTTTATTCGCCTCTCGATAACTAGTCAATACAGACGAGGACAACCTCTTGCGATGCCCTCCAAATCTACATACTTGTCATTTTCCTTGTACTCGAAAGTTAGTGACAGCAGTCGGTTGAATACGATTTCCTGACTCCTTGACATCTTGTGAGTTTGACCATATTTCGTTGCAGGTAGAAACTTCTCTGGAGGAAAGTTTACCAATGTCTGCAAATTTCGGAGATTACTCGCTCGTTGCTTACTACTTTCACAAATACCACAGTAAAATCGGGGAAGATACAGATGTCTCAACTGTTCCATCCCCCACAGTGAATCTGGAATTTCGAGATTTCCCCGACAAGTCTCCAATTCCAATGTTTGCAAGCAACTCAAATTACTAATAGATGTTGGCAACTTTTCAACATATCTAAGTTTTAAGAACCTCAGGTGAAGGAGATTTCCTATATGTTTTCTCCAGATCTTCCAATTCGAATTAGAATTACTTATTGAAAGTTCTAAACCTCTGACTAACTTCAACTTCTTTATTATCAGCCCAGCTGCTTTAACTTGGTCATCACCAACCTCGTTAAAATCGCGAAACAACATGGATCTTAGCTGCGGGGAAATTTCTCCCAGGGTAGATAACATGGATTCACCAAGCTTGTGTCCACTTTCGCCGCATAAAATACAAAGCCTACGGATACTTACTTTCTCCCAAACTGTTCCCTCATTTTTGACCCTGAGATCGTTTGTATGTGCAAAACCTTCCTCTTTGGCCTTTGATATGCACAAGTCCCGCATAAGATCATGCCCGCGACACGTTTTGACTCTTCCCGTGTGGCCTTTCTCTCCCACCTGAATCATGCATCTACAAACCAGCTCATTCAAGTACTCATCAGCTACATCCTCCATTGTTTCAGCTCCATCTTCCGTTGAGGACTGTATAAAACCTTCTCCTACCCATTTGTGTATCAACTCGGTCGCCTTTATTTCTTCATCTTCTAGATATTGACTAAAATAGAGGAAACATGATTTCAAATAGTACGGCAAGTCCTGGTAACTTGTCTCCAACACACTCGCTACTCCATCGTCCCCTTTTCACTCCCTTTTGATATTATCACCAACTCTCTCCCACTCAGCTAATTCATGTTTCGTGGCTAAAATTCCTCCGAGAACCACAATGGCCAGTGGCAATCATGCACACTGTTTCACCATTTCTCCGGCAGATTCGTCCATGCTTAAATTGTCTCTTACTGAAAAAAACAAAAAAGAGCAGAAAAACCCGACAATCAACATAAAGCATCTTGTTTCACCTAAACATAAGTTTTAATTTTCTCCAAACGGATAAAACTATTATGATCATGTTATAAGTATTATGGAATGCATTCCAATACAAACTTGGTAGAGTGTCCGAACATCCAAACTTCTACCATCGTTGGATCGTTCAAGATCATGTGAGATTTGTCCCAGGGCGCGACACGTGGCAGCGAAGTTCTACCACGGTCATTTTCGTTATTCTACCAGGTCCATTACGTTCTACCAATTCACACTCACTATCTACTAGATACATCTACTTCTATCAGTGCACACTCAAATTCTATCGATTCTGACGGTTTGTATTTTTACCTCGGTTTATATTTGATTTGTCCTCCAAGTATTATATATACTTCTTTGAAATGTAATAAACTTTTTGGAGTATAGTTGCATGGATGGTTAGGGCCTCCCAAGAACAATATTGTATTCTTCAGCAGCTCAAAGCTGTCGTTGTGATCCAAAACATCTAAGCTTGTGCGATACACTCCATGCAATGCTACATTTCGATTGCGACTCGTGAGCAATATCTTGCTTCTGCCATCTTTGTCCATATAGGGGAAAGCAGGAGAGAGCTTGCCCCAATCTTGACTTCTCCAAATGTCATCTATAACCACCAAACACTTTCTCTCCTTTTGGATGCTATAAAGCTGTGATGCCATGCGAAGCCTTCGAAATGTGTCCTGATTCTACTGTCTCTGTAAACTTACTTGGCAGCTGTGGTCTTACCAAGTCCGCCCATACCATAAAGGCAAACAAGTGATGCTTCTTCAGAGTCGAGCAAACTTCAACTAATTCAGTTATCTTCTCTTCCAACCCGACAACATTATGGTCAATGACGTGGGCAAAGTCTTGCCTCTTCCTCCTGCTAGTTGAGAAAGTTTTTTCTCCGCCCGCTCTCAGCTCCCCGAGGATGCCGTAGGTTTGCAATTTTGTTCTGAGGTTATTGAGGTTGGTTTTGATGGATGTAATTCTAGATCCCACCTGCAAGTAGAGGTGTTAGTGTTCGATTATAATAAAAAATTTGCAGTAATACTATTAGTAGATTAGCTTTCAATGTTTTGATTAATTTTGTTCATAGGGTTTGTAACAAGACAGGTCATGAGCTAGCCAAATTTGCTTTAAACCAGATGGATTGAAACCATAGTCAGGAGTTTGTCCCGCCTTTTTTGCTCAGGCTGTTAGGTTTGATGCTAGTCGCAGGTAATAATGGTTTTACATTTAAAAAAAAGAGACAGGAAAGTCAAATTTTGAAAAAGAAACCAAAAAACTCGAGAACAAGAAAGAGGAAATCCATCCGTCACGCTGATTTTCGTTCTGTTATTATATTTTTTTGATGATTTTCTATAGTATTGTATATAAAAATTCAGTACTTGATAACAGCTAACAAAATTCAGTGACAAAATCCTATTACTAATAAAAATTGATAATCATTCATTTTCATCAAGTTATAAAAGTCATGAACAAATGAGTTAAATATTGTAGATTTGTTTAAAAAGAATGATATGTGTATTCTTCACCTGATGAAGCTCCAGTGTATGGTTGATGAAAGAAGCCATGCGGTTCATAACATGATTCTGATTCCTGAGAGCAGATTTGAGGAGAAAGCGCTCGATCACATCAGAAACCCAGATTCGAACCGCGTCGCTCTCTGCTTTCTTTGTCTCTGCATCTTTCAAGAAGCAGAGCATCCACATGAGCTCGCTCTGCATATCCTTGACCCCTTCCTTCACTCCGCACAGCAATTTGCTCTCTTGAACAACGACTTTGCCCACAGCTTCCATGGCACAAGACACTGCACCATCAGCCATGATAATGGAGCAAATTGGGCACTCTACCCTCTTTTGATGATAACTGTTTCTTGATGTGTATGTGTTTCGCAGAGCGTTGTATCTATATCTCTTTTTAAAGGTCATGTTTGGACCTAATCGGTCACTTCGGTTCTTGAATTTGAGGAACCGAAAATTATGACCGCGTAAGTGAGTCTGGCTGGTTTTGGACGATTTGGTATCGCGGTTCTAACCGGTGAGAATCGGTTGATTTTAAGGTTTCAATGTATAAGACGAATTAGGGACGGATTTATGAGCTGAAACCTAAAATTTGCAATCATAAAATGTAGTGTCAAAAACCAAATATTATTGTTTATATATTACAATTCAATTGAAATGTAAATTTTGCAAATCAAACAATGTTACTGCATAATTGTACCGTGTGATGTGACTGAATCCAGTTTGGTTCTTAACTGGTTAACCACAGTTTACGATTTAAAAGAATTGAAACTAAAACACAATCAATAGTTATTTCAAAATTAGAACCAAAACCGAAGGATTGTACATGATTCTCGATTCTTCTGCTACAGTTCGAGGCGATTATATGGGTCCAAATTGAACACGCCTGCTCGTAGCTATTGTAAACAACCCAAAAGATTAGGACAACAAATGGATTCGGTTCGAACTTTTTTTGAACCGAATTTAACGGTTGGGTCCATAAAATCCAGACAAACTTATTCTCTTTTACCAAATGAAGTGATCATTCTGGAAAATGGCCCTACTTTTGTTATTTCTAGTCGCTGTGAAACTTGTCTCGAAAGTAAGGCGTTAAAGTCAAGGAACAGATTCACAACAATTTTGATTTTGACTCTTGAAAAAGAACGCTGTCCACATTTTCACCAACGAAATCTAGAAAACCTAATCCAAAAAGCTTGTAATAAAAAAATATCCTATCCACTGAATTCCCCTTTTAAATCGTAAGAAAAAATTAGTCAGAGAAAATTTATAACTAATATATGCTTCAGTTAAGCAGTAATATCACGAAGTGCACTCAAATATCGTCTATTCTCACGTAAGTATGTTGAACTAAAAAATTTATAAAAAAAAAGTTTATTTGACTTTCATTTTTTTCTCGTTTTGCTCAACTCCGTTAAGTATCTATTTATTTTATTTTGAGTTCATCAAGAATAGACTGAACTGCTCTATTTAGTTTTCAAATTTTCAAATCATGTCATTCAATCAACTCTCTTACCTCTTCTCTGCGTGCATTTTTTTCCGGCGACGATCCCTCTTCCAAGACATGAGGAACTTAATCCATTACTTGTTTTTATGAGATTAATTATTTTAGTAGAAATTGACAAATGAAGTTCTTAAATTTATCAAATTTTCGACAAAATTACCAAAGAACAAAATAAATTTTTGAAATTTAAAAGGTTTTATCAACTTAAAACTTTTGAAATTGAGTACAAGGAATCAATTCCCTATTTTGTTGATGAGCAACACGAAAGGGAATCTCACATACCCTATTTTAGGTACGTCGTACGTGACTGTAAATTATCTTCATATCGTGCACACAAATATGACAATATTTAGTGCACATACATATATTGCTGACCATTTGCCCTAGTGAATTTCATAAAGCCTAACAACCTTGTCAAGACTGAATCTGACCTTCTATCCGCTTTCATTCGTGATCTATCCATTTCTTACTTATATCTTCAACAATAATGAAATCGAAACACATATTCAATAGAACTACTCTCTATGATATACAATATATCAACACAAAAAGTAAATACTTTAATATTTAGATTACGAAAAAGTAATATTTATATAGAGCATACCTTATAATTGGAAAACGATGTATGATTTCTTCGTTCAAATAATAATCGCTTATTGTCTTTTATAGTCTCCCGCAATATTTGATCACACTTATTTGATTCTCACAATTTTTTCTCCTCAAAATCATCACCAACATTTTCACTTTCAGAAGGGGTATTTGTACACTGCGGGAGGATTAGGGGCAACACACATTGATTGTGTGATGCCATAGCCAAACGAGAACAATTAAGGGCAGCACACGTCGAAGTTACGCTGCCATAAACACACTTAAGAGCAGTGCACGTCAAAGGGAGGTTGCCATAAGGGCAACCCACTTTTGGTGCGCTGCCCTTAATACAATACAAGCAGTGCACATTTTTGGTGCGTGCTGCCGTATGATAACGAGGGCATCACACTCGTTATGTGTGCTATCACTGTGCCCAAATGGTGTAGCGTTTCGCAACGCCCCCATCTTGAAAACCTCAATCTGGATCGAACAACATAATATCGAATTGTAAACATATCTTATAAGGGTGATTATGTCCTTTAGATAAAAGTTAGTCGTACAACCATGAACAACGATTTTTTTTAATTTACAAATTTAATCGACGGTGCAAAAAATCAACAGCTGATGGCGATAATTCATAACATTCTTCGGTTAACGGTAGTAAATAAAAAATCGTGAATATGTTCGATTACTTTCCGGATGTTTACGTATCTCAATAAGTCAAGATCCATGAACAAGTTAAAGAAAACAAGCATGTTGTTATATTATGGCATATGCTTTTATCAAATCAAGTCAAGGTCCAAGAACAAGTTACCATATATTAAAAACTCTCATACGCATAGAACAATACATAGAGAACAAAAATAAAACCCATAAGCCTCTATTACAAATCTAAGTAGAAGACACTTTTTTGGTATTGAATTCACCAAAATAGAAGTAATATCATAGCTATGGCTACGCATTATTCGTCAGGACACAGTCTATAGCATGGTGTAATGCATAGAGGACTAAATAGATAGCTAAGAAAAGCAAGTGACCCAAAAAGACAAAGGAATGCAATACCCAGTGATGCCTTTCCTCGATGAACACCTGTAGCTGATTCTACATTAATAATCCAAACGAGTGAAACCATAAAAATCAACGTCGGAACCGGCCACTTCACGACGGTCGCCACCACCTTTCAATTCATTGTTCCAAGTAATAGCTGGTTAAGTTGTGAATTGTATGTCCCCGAGAGGACACCGCAACGGTTTGAGCCTCACACTATTAGTAGAGAGGTTTGAGTTTCGAACCCCGTTATGCACAGGGTGTGAAAGGGTAGATTTAGGGATACATAGGAAGTAAATTAAAATAAGAAAGAAATAAAAGAAATAAATAATGATTTAGGGATACATAGGAAGTAAATTAAAATAAGAAAGAAATAAAAGAAATAAATAATGGTTATTTGCATGTGCGTGAAGTTCAAATTTGTTAACGAAATGACACTTTCATACCTTAACTACTTTTCTCTCTTTTTAAGTACCCTAACATTTTTTTGTCACAAACTATGCTAAAA
>JAYMTQ010003050.1:0-10684 GCA_036897385.1 Geranium incanum
ATAATTATGATAAATGAATAAAATAAAATAAAATATTTAAAATCATTCTATTATTACATATTGAAAAATTTTATTGATGTACACATTTTAAACCTTAATTTTTGGATACTTGAGTTGAAATTGAATGAGGTGATACTTTGAGTTTTGAGTATTGAGCATTATTGAATAATAACTTTGGGATTTAAGAATTTTGTGTTAGAATTTCTCTAATAAGCGGCATAATCGTAGTTCAATTAATAAAATTTCACCTTTAGTTTCAACATTAAACTATTATATATCATTGTTATCATAAATGTATTATGTTTTGGTGGTTCAATCAAGTATTATTTGAATATTCGTAAATTGTTCAGGACTATTAATGAGTGATTTGAGGCTTTAGATAAGGTACTTGCTGATACTTATCGTGCAATTTTCACCTAATAAACTTTATTAGTGTTCATGGTGTATGTGTCACGTTATGAAAATGTCTTTTTCTTTCAAACTAAGGCACTTAAGATGAGAATGTCATATGGTTTCTATGGGCACCTCAATTTGAAAAGTTTGTCGCAAGCGTATGGATCATTTTGATATTTTCTACTACATACATAAATATAAAAGGTCAATTAATGAACTATTGATCATGTGTGTTCAAGTGGAAGGGAGGCTGCTTGCGATTCAAGAAGAAGATTATCCCTAATGGGAGTTTGACTATGAATAATAAGAGGAAATGTATACACACTGGTATTCATATCGTGTTGGAAAACTTACAAAATGTGAGAAAGTCCTTTAAAAAGTGAGCAATTATTTTAATTATAGAAACAAGATAAACTCGCTACACAACTAGCGAGTTAAAAAGTGAGCACTGATTCCATTCATTCAACATACGTCATCTCATTTATAACAAACATTGTTTTTAGAAGAAAGAAAACAACTCTGCAACGTGATAAGGAAGTCTAAATGATGAATTATGAACAGAGAAATAAATAAAGAATTTGGCTAATATGCTCAGCAAAGTCAATATGCAGGGAAATGAAAGAGGTTAGTAGATAGATATTGCATTACAAGAACTTACTGTTGGAGATTGCAATTTAGTTTGTACTGGAGGTTATGCTTTGAATTTGAAAATATTCTTTATGTTTTCAACCTCCTCTAAAAGTTCATTTCAAGTTGGAGACTTGCATATTTAAAATATTTATTTCAATCTCTGTTCAATTTAAGTTACCTGTTAAATACTAACTTTTTTGAGCTGATATCATGTGTAATGATTTTTTCATACTAATTTACAAAAATAAAGTTGATATACCTCAACACTTATCTATGTTGGCAAGCGATGTGCTATCAATGATGACTCTTCTATGTTGTGACACCGACCCTAAAACATATGTCCATCAATAGAATTAAAAGATTAGTAAATAAGGCTTGTAATCAAGTGAAAATCCACACATTACATGAAAAAATAAGAACTAATAATAATCATTGGACCATAAAATTTATGAACCAGATTTGTTTTCCTTTTTCGGTGGCATCAATTCGTAACTATTGATATTTCTGAATTTAATATCGTTATTTGATTAAATCAAAGGGGTAACAATGTAATTGTACAAGAATTAATGGTTGAGTCCAAATTGGACTCAATCCAATAAATTTTGGTGATTTATTATAGCTGATTTTTTTATATACTATACCTTGATTCTTTCTTAATTTTAACCATTATTAATTCTGGAGATCCTAGAATTAATTACATCATTTATATATTTGAACCAATTAGACGAATGAATAGTTTATTTTGATGAAACGAATTAATGGTATAATATGATAATACTTTTATGGTGGTCATTTCATGATTCAATATTTTGATGAAACAAATAAATAATAACACAAAATTATGTGATTTCAATTATGCTATTTCATTATTTTTTTTGTACGATTAGAATCATTTTTACAAAAAAAAAATTACTACGATTACATGACTTACACAAAAAATTAATGATTTCATTTGTACAAGAAAGTTTATATTTTATTTTTTATACAATACATGTTTCGTTAGAACACTTTCATTTTCATACCACTATATATGTTTCAATTTAATATACTAAGCGTATTTCATTTTCATATCTCGATACATGCTTCATTTCATTGATTTAAAAAAACAAACAAATTTATGTGATTTCAATTTTACTATTTCATGATTTAGTATTTCATTTTTTATTTCATTATTATTTTGTATGATTACAATGATTTTTACAAAAAAAAATTACTATGATTACATGATTTACACACAAAAAATGATGATTTCATTTTTACGAGGAAGTTTATGTTTCATCTTTTACACAATACATGTTTCGATAGAACACGTTCATTTTCATACCACCATACATGTTTCAATTTAATATACTAGCCGTGTTTCATTTTCATATCTCGGTACATGCTTCATTTTCATACATCAATATATATTTCATTAATTTAAAAAATGAAACAATTATGTTAAAATAATTCTCTCATGAAAGTAACATATATTATACAACAAAAAAAGTAGTAAAACAAAAAGAATAGCCCATTCTTCTTCCCGTCAAAGCCGTCTGATGAGCATGACGGTAGCTTATCGTTCATGATCGTAGATTCATAATAAGTCATGGTTGTGGTGATAAGTTGTAGGTTGACTATAATTTTGTGAAATGATTAGGAGTATATTCAACCCAATTTGTAATTAATGTCCTACTAAGATTTTGAAATTTGAAACACTTAATTTGTCGATTATACCCTTATTCTATTTAATGTGTTTAAAGTATTATGTTCATTATCAATGGTGATAATATAGATCAACATTTTTTTTACTTAGGTGAGCTTGATGCAACCATTTAAAGTAGATTTGCAGTTCTAAATTTCTTCAAAGTTATACTAAAAGAAAACATAAAATGCTAGTGTGCTCTGTAAGTAGGATTATTAATGTTATGCAATTTGGTTTGGTCCAAGAGTTTAAGTATCTTTCCTTTTCTGAAGCAAACAGCATTCTAAAGTCCGAAGAAAGTTAATCATACGTTTTGATAAAAAAAATTGCTATCCTTTATGGTGTCTTCATGTCCTAGCTAAGATAATTGTAAAGTTCTGAGGGGAAAAAAACCTCGTCAGGTGCTCTGATTCTTGGGTGTTAGAAATCTTAAGTTTGTATTTAACTATGAGGAGAGATGCAGTTTATGTAATGATTGATATGGTAAACAACATGGATATGATAACAGATTTATGATAAATCACTGTAAGGTCCTCAAAACATCAAATTCTCAGATGTCAATGGATTAATACGATTTCACAAGATATTAAGAGGAACATGTTTTAACTCCCTTTGTTAGCAAGACCGTACCCTAGTCTTTTATCATTTGTTACATGTGGAGATAATAGGCCAATTTTAGCTAGTTGGAAGTAAAGGGAAAGCTCATGCTCTGCACACAAAGCTCCATAATCAAATATTAATTGTTGAATATTTTTTTTATTCAACGATAAAACCTATTACTATAAGGCTACATTTGGGTTATTTTGTTTGGAAATAAAAGTCATCTTTTGAAGGAGATCAATATTAATAATTACTATTATTCTTATCATACTATTCCCCCATATCACCCTTTTTTCATTCCCATGTTGAAAGATGAGAATGCGTATAGAGTAATTGAAGGTAGGAACGAAAATGACAATGCATTTACCCCTGGAAGTATCTCACGCTGGGATAGTGTGGATTCAATGACCACTTGATTAGCATAAGGGTCTGTAATTTTTTGTGTAACCCCTCTGTTCATATATTTTTGGTCCGTGTCAGGTAGTGTTGAAGTGTTCTACTTGATAACCATCTTAGAGCCTCCACCTATGACGTTAAGCTTTTTGGTGTATCGGCCTTTAATCGTTTCTAAGTTATGTATAAATGAGAATTACTCCCAATTGTGTGTAGAAATAGATTTAGCTTATAGTGCATGGCTCTCTTTAGTTGAACACAGTACTGTAAAAATATGAAGTGCCAAACTGACTCAATGACAATGTAGCTCACTCAGGCTCTGGATAAGAGGTTGCATCAACTTGTCATACTTGGCAAAACATATATTTGGACATTTAACTGGTAAGCTCCAAAAAGTATTTTTATACAACATATGTGCCTGGGGTCGAGAGAGTTCATTTGTTGTTTGGTTGACCACTACACACTGAGGGACCTCTCTCTGGCAGTGAGTAAGAGTCTTGAGTTCAGCATGATAGCTTCCAAAAAGCTCACATCCCATTTTATGACACTGCTCACATCATGCTTTCGATTTTTGTTTCGAATTAGCATTCTGTGGTCAGTTACTGGATCATCATATGTTAAATTTAAATCAGGGCCGGGGAAAGCCTGAACCCAAATCGTAAAGTGATGAATATAAGCGCAACTGAAGCTCCCGGGGTAGTTTATAATCTATTCCTAAGTAGAAATTTATTGTTAAAGTTTAATTAGTTGTTTAAACCAAGTAATTAAAAAATATCATACAACTAGGTAAACTCAGGAATGACCGGCTATAGCCCAAATATAGATATTAAATAATATATTACTAAAATAATCAGAATATAATTTGAATGAAAATATACATTGGTGTTCAAACCTGATCCATAGCTTGATCAGATCTAGGTGAAACGGTTGTTGGTAACTTCAGCTCCTACTAGAAGTGATCAGCAGCTAACACATGGAAAGAATGTATATACTGTATGCGAAATTGTTATCTTGCCCAAACCTGAATTCAGTAGCAAACATAAGGAATCACTGCTCAACTGCTGAAAGTGCAATTAATAAGGCTTTCATTTCTGGCTTTTCCTGTGAAAGCTAGTTCTTCTTCCCATTCTTAAGGTTCCTGACTGTCATTACTAGTTGTTGCCTTTCACCTTCAACCTCTGCAAACCTGAGGCTTATCTCTGTATATCGTTCTTGCATGTCTTTCAAGTCACTTTCCATTGATTTGTTCCGTTCCTTCAGTGATGTCAATTCTGCCAGCAACTCTGTAATCTTACGCTCATCATTGCCTGTAGAGATGTTATTAGAGACTTTCTGCTGTACTTCCCTGTTAAGAAAATAACAAGTCAATATAAACCCAATTTTATCGCCTTCGGTGGATAATGGCCTTATACAGAGAAAACAAATATATATATATATCAATATAATCTGTCAAATTTTATACTTCACCTTTCACTATATGCTGAAATACCAGCTGCTGTGCTCTTCTCAGAATGCAGTAAGCTTTGTCCCCCCTTATTGTCATTGGTTCTTCCCACGCATCTGGCCTCCTGTTTTCAAAGTAAAACTCTCAAGTCAAAATCCATTCCGTAGATGAATACTATGAAGAAAAAAATCCATAACTATGAATACATGTTATCATAACTAATCTTGGATTGGTCTGGGCCACAATCTTGCTTCAGATGACTCACCTTTGTCATAACATCAGCAGAACGCTTTTGACTCTGTTTAAGTTGTTCCATTTTGTTCTCTAGTTTCTTTATCGTGTTGCTGAGATTTGTTTCCTTTTCTAGATATGAACTCCTGGCAGTCTCTAGTGCAGCTTCCTTCAATTTTACTTGTTCCTGTCAGATATGCATGGTAACACTGTCAGTATGTAATCAATAATGAATCCATTCTTTATTGATCATGAAAATCCAAATGGTCATCCCTAGGAAGCACGGATTGGTATGTGTCACAGATTCGAGATTTGCCATTTCCAAAAATACATGGGGCAGACACGTTGACTTTTTTGCTAATAATATGCATTATGCGTCTAATAGATTATGTGAATTGTAGTCTCTAGTTATATTAAAATTAGATCCAGCGATAAATAGAAAAGGAGCAAAAATCCATGAATGGAAAACATAGAAATATATCTACATAGATGCTTCTTGTTAAACGTTCTCAAACCAAAAAAACTTAATCTATTAGGGGAAGTGATGGACTAATGTATCAAGTGATTACTAAATCCATATTCTTTCATTGTAGGACACTTCAACAATCAACTCTCACGCGTGGGCCATTCGACATGTTTAAATACCAGCCTTTTCAACACCTACCAATCCACAATAGCAGCGGTTTTTAAATAACCGATTAGGACTTGTATGTCCTGCTTGTCAGTATTTTCGAAGTGTTCGGGCTTCCTAGCTAGTGACTCATCTGTCTTTTCAATACAAGTTGGAAATATATTTAGTATCTCAAATAGGTATGGGAGTTGAATTACTACCTCCAGAAGTTTCAACTTCTTCTTTAAACTACTCATACTTGCTTCTGAAGCTGTAGTTTGCATGCTGCTATCCTTGAGCTTCTTCTCTATCCGAGTGATTTCGCTTTCCTTCTTCTGTAATTCATCCTTTAACTGAATTACCTGCTTTTTCGTGTTGTCCTTCTCTAAATCGTCTTCTTGCAATCTGTCCTTTAACCTACTATACTGGGTTCTAATGTTTTGCTTTTCTGACTGCAACTTCCTGATTAGCCTTTCATTTTCATCCTTGTTGGACCTCATATTCAGTAACTCTTCCTTTAACTTTTCTGCTTCCATCCTTGCCGAACCAAATTTTATATCCAAATCTTCTCTCTCTTTGTTCCATTTCTGTGTTAGAATCTCTGCTTCACTGGTTGATGTCTTAACTTCTTCTGTCTCACCTCTCCTTTGTATCTCAGTTCTGAGTGATTGAATTTCCTTTGAATAGGCCTCGTGCTTCTCCTGCTCGTGCGCTTTTGCATATTCAAGTTGCTTGGACTTGTCAGCTAGTTCCAGTGACATCCGATCAATTTCTCTTGCTTTTGAATCTATTTGGTTTGACAGCTCTTGCAGCTGAGCCTCATACCGATCTTTAACGCGCCCGAGCTCTTTGTTGGCTTTGCGGAGAGTTTCTTCCAATACCCTTTTCTGTTGTTGCAGCTCAGTAGACTCCGCCACTGCCCTTGCAGTCAGCTTCTCGTTTTCGTCAATCTTAGATTCCATTTCCATAGAAATCTTTTTAAATTCCTCCTGAAGCTTGTCGGCTGTAGCAGTATTATTCCACCTCGCCTTCCTTAAGGCATCCTCGGCTCGAATGGCCCTTTGCTCTTGCTGAAGTTTGGCACGTGTTATATTATCCAGTTCTTCTTCAAACCCTTGTGCCTGCTTCTCCAACTCCTTAACCTCACTTTCAAGCTCATTGATTGAAAGCATAGATTCTGATAATTGTTGTGCCTGCCTCTCTATTTGTTCTTCTAACCTCTCAACTTGGGATTCAAGTTCATGTTGAATGGCCGCAGACCCTGAGCTTTCAGATTGTAATGGTTCATCTGGCTTCTTTTCCTGTTTTAATATCTCATTTTCCACTGTTAGCTGTTCCACATAAATAGCCAAATTATCTTTATGCTTCCTGTAAACATCTATCTCTCCAGACAGATCTGTTATCTTTTGCTTCAATGCTTCTATTTCTTCATTATCACTATATTCATCCTTGTTTTTGTTGCACTTGCAATTTGTTACCTGCACATCTTGTTTCTTCTATCTTTCGGGACATACAATCCATATCCTTGTTCTTTTGCTCCAACATTTCGCTGAGTTCTCTCACTTCAAGAATCAACTCGGCATTTGAATCTCGTGTCTTCTGAAGTTGCATTCTGAGATCGGCATTCAAGTCTTCTTCGTGATCGAGTTCTTTCTTTATTTCTCCAAGAAGATCCTTCAGATCCCGGTTCTCCGATTCAAACTGACTCTGGACTTTCTGCAAGGACTTGAGCTGTTGGCATTCGCTTTTGAGTAAATCTCTTTCATCCTTGAGGCTGAGAATTTCGGAAGACAGAATTTGTCCCCGTTTGGTTTCCTTCACGACCTGCCTCCTTAGTGTCTGCAGCTCCAGTTCAGATACAGAAGCCTGCCTCATCAGTACAGCAATTTCCCCTTTCAGCTTCTCATCTCCAGCGTTGTCTTCAAGGCTGTTTGACGAGTCCACTAAACTTCCATCCGAAGCCGAACCAACCGACCAATCCGTGTTTGATCTCTTTGAAATATTGGTGTCAACAGCTCCCTTATTAGGAATCGAGTTTTGTTCAGATTGTGCAGTAGAAGCTCTCAAAGTGCCATTTTCGGCTAAGCTTTTATCGAGCAGCTCTTCCTGAGAAGCCAATAAACATTTCAGGAAACTCTAGATGGAATTAGAGCAACAGTTGATGGAATTGGACATTATAGAAACTTCCTAACAGTTAGAGAAGGAAATGCTGTATACCATATGTACATAACATGAGTCCTTACTTGAGTGAAATCATAGTTCCCATCTGAGCTGCAATTGCTGAGTTGGTGTTTCAAGCTGCTTTCATGCTCAACTGTCACCGCTTCATTTTCTTCTGCTTCTCTGAGAGATTAAACCAAAGAAACATAAGTTTTTTCCTATTGCTAATGTTTTAATTAACAGAGAATGAGAGAGTTTCACCTCTGATCTTCTGGTCCTCCTTCCATCTTCAGAATTGTTACCTGTAACCACATTTACTTGTTTATGCAAATAATTGGGATTGAAATTGATTGATTGGGGTTTGAGAGGGAAAAGAACTAACATGTAAAACAGCTCCAGAGTTGGCAAACTTGAGGGGAAGCGAGACGGTGAGCGCTTCTGTTTCCATTGCAAAGTCTGCAAAATCAATTGAAGCTTCCCCCAGAAACCCAGATTTTGATGACCCCTGGAAGTATTTAATATTATAGATGAAAAATCTGGACACAAGAAGATGAGCACATATATATATAGATATTATGATTGAAAATGCATACATACAGTAGAGACAATGAAGTGATATATTTTCTCCTTGATTTTTCCAGTTTTTTGCTCCCTAATGAGTTTAACTGTTTCATAGATTGGGTTCTCCCATGTGCAGGTTCCTTCCACAATGGGAGCTTTCTCAAGCTTCACTGTTGGCTTGCCTACATCCTCTGGCACCAAAGAAATGCTCACTCCAGACGATTTCTTTGACCGTGGAACCTGTAAAATGTAATGAACAAAGCATCAGCAATGAAGAAACCATGATTCAGGTAATCAAATTTAGAATCTTCCTTACCTCTGTGGCCTGAAACTGTAGCATGAAGACAGATTTGAACTTGTTCTTGCTCCTCCATCGTCCTGACTTGAACATGTTTTCTTCTGAGTTCAGAACTTGGATCTGGCACTGCACTTGTATGTAGGAAACTTCAAGTGCTTAGAGAGAGAAAAGTGAGTGGGAAATGAAATGGGAATAGAAAGAAATAAAGTATTATTAGAGAAAAGATATGAGATAAAAAGATTCCATGTAAATGTAATATTAAAATAGAAACACAGCCAAAGTCGCTGTGGCACATTGATTAGGTTTAAATGCACACAGTACACAAGGCACAAACACAAAACAGTCTACGCTTACACTTGGGTGATAAGTCTTGCTCAAAGCCAAAGGTGGGATGTGAAATTACTATTTAGTCCTTGGGGCTTTTATTTTCTTCACCTTTTGTTTTGGGGAGGAGTGAGGAAGTAGTTTTGGCATCAGATTCATAAAAGGTGAGACTGAGAGGTCTGTCTTTGCTTTGCCATGAAAAAAGGGCAAGGATTAAAAACATGCAGTGTAAGTGTAATTTAATTAATTGATGATTGAAACATTATTGGAATGGAAAACATATTTAAGGGAAGGAGGGTCCAAAGGAAACTGGTGCCAGCCAGATCTGTCACAGCCTAACATTTGTGTATGTGTAAACCCAACCCAACACATCACATGTGCTCTGCTCTGTCTCCTATATACTATTCTTCATCACTTCTTCCACACATCATAATTCTCTTACACTTGTTTATATTACCAAAAAGTATATGTTTCTCTGCTGTATTTATCAGTGCCAATTTCAACATATCTATTAATTATGATGAATTATACTTTCAGTCTCATTTTTTTTTTATTAAAATAGACAGAAAAAAATATTTGAAGTCCCGTATTTCTCAAACTGTAGTAATATATTAGAGAAAAAATTGAGGTGTTGGGGCGGGTAGTGACACCTGAATATCGACTAAATTTTCGTATATGGTCTTCTCTTGTTAATGGCGTCTAAGAATCGTCCGCGACCAGAATATGCACTAACCCATGAACCATCCCAATATCTATTTATATCTACCACATATCGAACAAACTCGAGCACACCAAGGGACTACAGTTCTCCAGCGGAGGACGACAGACCTTGAATACCTGCAATTGTAGTAAATGCTAACCATTCGTGACCTCGGTGAAAAGATAGATGTCACGGTTTGGCTTTGTCGGTGTTTGTGACTTGGTTATTATGACATTTAGACTTTTTGTGTCGAATCATCTTCTAATCATATCTTTATAGTGAAGAATGCATATGATGTCACCCTGACAGCACCTATCCATTTTTAAAGTAATTTTACTTATTTTCTCTAGCGAATTGGATATTCTTCACAAAATTTAATGCTATGGATGTAGTGCTGAAATATTTTTCACTAAAGTAAGGTGATGTATTTTAAAATTCCTACTAATCAAATGAAAAAATGTGTATCATATGAGGTGTAATTTAGCCTTTATGCTAGAGAATTGAAGGACTTTACTCGATTCAATCCCATATCACGAGTGATGCATGAAATTGAATGGAATGGGAATTATAATAAGGATGATGATGATCCCAATGAGTTAATGACGTGATGACTTTTCAGTGGAAGGAAGCAGGTAAGGTTTGAGCATTAAAGCACT
>JAYMTQ010003051.1:0-10683 GCA_036897385.1 Geranium incanum
CTTTGATAATAAAATATAATTAATTTTATTTTTATAGTGATTTTATTTTAAAAAATAAAGGGTATTTTTGTCTTTTCAATTCATTTACAAAGGCAGAAAAAAAGAAGATGAGTTCACCGGCAAGGTTTTGCAATTAACGAAGTATACGACAACTACTTGCAAAAGTGGGATTGTACACCGTCAAATTTTGCAATTACCACTGGAATAAATCATTACTTACATCGAGGACAACTCTTGCATACTGCAGAACCTCCTCTTCATTAGGAGCTCCGCTATACTCTGCATAGTTACCGAGCTCTGATGCATAACCCAAATCCCCAACCTATAAAAACAAAAAGTTAAATAAACCATACGAGCACGAGACTTTCCAAAATTAACAGTTCAAAGTGATTCAGTGGCAGATAATCAATAGGACATGGGAACGTTCTTGCACTTACAGTGTCGGCGTATATGACACTTGCACCACCTCCAGCCACCATAGTCCAGATGCGCCCTTTCGGGTTCAAAACAGTGAACTTCAAGGATGCACTTGTCTGTACCATAAAAATAAGAAAACGATAAATGTGTCTGCTCCTTACGGTTTCACAAGCCAGAGAGCAATCACAAATACCTTTTCATCCAAAGAATGAATGAAGCTCTCAGTGGAGCTCAAAACTCTTCCGAAAGGCAGTGGAAACTCTATGTTACCCCACCTAAGAGAGTAGCAACATGTATCGATGAGATAATACATTCTACAACGTGTTTTAAAAAATTGAACTAAAGAACTATAGTATAAAGTGAGCATGTCTGATGGTTACTTTTTGAAGTTTTTAAAGGCGGCAGTGTCATCCAATTCTCCTCTCATATCCAGTGGAAATGGCTCACCGTTCACTAGCGTGAACGGATTCATCTCCAAAAAACTGAAGTCAAGATCTATAAATTAAACAATACAACAGTCAAGACAAAAATATGCAAGCAATTACAAACTTGCAAAACAACTAAGCCTTAAAGGTAAACCAAATATTTAGCAAAACAAATAATGAAAAGGAAACGACAGAAAATGGAACTTCATCCTCTTGTAGAGGTCTGGTAAAGTGATTCCAACTCATTTCGCGAATTAGCATAGCATAACAAATTTATAAAAGCACACCACTTAAAATCGAGTATATAAATTGCAGATATTATTGACAACACATGCAATTTAAGCAAGAAAATTTTGAAGCTTAATCATAATACCTTGAAACACACCAAAAACACCCATGATGAAGTCAGAAATTTTTCCTCGAATCTGGGTAAGCAAAAGTACAATTAGCACATCATTCAAGAGAACTGTAGCAATAATAACATGCAGAATAACAAGTTCATATATGAAAAGAAACTAGCATCTGTAGTCGATATTAGCAATTAGCATAGACGGTGACAGCAATGGAAATCCATAAAAAACATAGAGTCCATCATCTAGGCGTCCGAGCTAATATAGAAGTATATGTATATCAGAAAACATAGGAAAGTACTTGGGGACTACCTCCAACGGAAGTGTGGCTATCAATGGAGCGCATGCTTCCAATGTCATTGGCTTCTCGGTTGAAAGGAATATAGTCTTGACCTATGAAAAGATAAAGATAAAAAAAGACAGTAAATGAATGCCTCCATATGCACAATTATAATACCAATTGTAGGGACATCACCGTAGTTGAACTGAACAATGGGGTCCAAAATACCAACCAAGAAAAACAATACTATATAACTGATTAATAACCATACCTTATCCCAGTTCTCTTCAATTTCAATACCCCCACATTCCGAAAAGCTAATGGTGCAGCCAAGCCTGTCAGATACTATTGACAGGTAAAATTCTTGGTCATGGGGGACAAATGGCTCCACAATGAATGTCGTTATTGGTGCCTTGCAACCACCCATCTCGACCTGAAGAAGATTCATTTTTCATGTCACTAAAATGTAATCATCAGATACAAGGCAACAAAAAATTTCCAATGCCTTAATCTGGTAATACCTCGACACCAAGACGTGCTTTCACAAACTCGGCAACTTGAGCTAGATCCATATTCAGTCCTACCAAACCACTCTTCCCACGCTTTCCGAACAACATATCAGGCTTCACAACTAATTTGGTGGATGAAAGCCATGGCTCTTTGTTTGTTAGCTCAGTGAAGTCGGTAGAATCCGTCACCTGAGAAACGGAATAATTTGATTCATTTCAAATATTTTCTCCTAATATTAGGAGCATAACCAAAGTCAAGTTCTCGGTGAACATTCATGTAGTAAAAGGTGAAAGCATCAATATTATGATTTCAGCACTAAATTTAACTAAGTTCAGGAAATGATCATAAGCACAACTATTTCTATGTTTCTCTCCTCTAATGGAGTTTTTGCAACCAACAATACTAGGCCACCCCGTGATCAAACCAAGTTTGCTAATATATAGGCAAAATATGAGTGAGGCTCTTCTCACTAACAATAACAAGTGGGTATTGAAAAGCTAACATCTTGATCCAAATTCAAAACAGAAATCTACGAAGTGGTACACTATTAAAAAATCCAGGAAGCTCAGAATCAAACCAATCTCGACAAAAGCAAAATTCAAACTGAAGGGCATGAACCAAACCAAGACCAACCCAATTCAAAACAAACTTCCCTGATCCATACTCAACCTCATCTTCAACCAATCAAGCAACAAAATTCTGAGACCCAAAACAACAATGATCCAAAATTCAAACTAAAGGGCATGAACCAAGATCAACCCAATTCAGTTTAAACTTCCAAGATCTAAATTTAATTTCATCTTTAACCAATCAATTGCAACAAAACCACAAACCCATAACATAAAAATTCAGCATTTCCCAATTTCCACTCAGAGTAAACACAGTCCAATCTAAAGTCAACTACCCATATCCGTTACAAGTAACAAACACATGCAATGATGTGTATATATAGAGAGAGATGGACCTGAGCAGAACAGATCTGGAGGTCGATCCCGGTGAGGCGCTTGAGGTGCTCCTTGAGGAGGCGCTTGGAGTCGTACTCTCTGATCTTCTTCCGAGCCATTGCCTGTTCAAGCCAATTGGGTTCACAGAGATAGATCTAAGCAGTAAAAGGAAATTTTTTTGATGCACCAACTCGGAGAAATGGTTTGCTTTGAAGAGACGATTTGGGTCTCTCTGTATATCACCAACCACGGACCTAACCCATCAAGGCAAAAGAGGTTGATGATGATGACGATGACCGGTCCGGTTTGGTTTGGTTGGGTTGGTGGCATGTGTGAAGGGCGTGCGTTGGAGGGTGGCTGTGGGACCCACATAGCGAAATGACTATTTTACCCTCTATATCATCAGTAATACCGATATCATCCCGACGGGTTCTGCTGATGACGTTAGACCGGACTGGACCAGACCGGACTATATCGGGTATCGTGAGCTCAACTCATGGTTTTGCGAATCAGTCACATATCTATTAATAGCAACTCGGAGGACTCTGGTTCGAGTTCCGATTTTTCCACATAAAAAATTATGAGTACACGAGTGACTCAATATCGGTCAAATTTGTGTACATGTGATGGTATTTCCACCGTTTGTCTCATTTTTATATGATGTTCAACACTAATTATTAATATACATTGTATTTAAATGTGTTTTAGTTCCCAACGAGACACCTCAACGGTTTCAACCTCACAATTGAGAAGTCGTTAACCTGAATCTTGTTCACAGGGATATGAAAGGTTTTATGGGTAGGAGAATGATGCAAACTCTTTTTAAATGTTTTAAATCGTAAAAAGTAGCATACTTCTCTTTTTTATTTAATTTAATAAAATTAAATATGTTGAATTATCTTTCACTTTGGACAATCAGCAATAATCTTTATGTGGACTTCATGAAATCTCCTTCATGTGTATTGGCAAGGAAATTTTGAGGCATGAGTAAGTATATGGCCTACTGTGTTTATAAGAACTCCAATATTTTTGGGCTTGAGAGAGAAATGGTAAACTAGTAGAACCGAACCAAAACTCGAATGATATAGAACCATCATTTTCTCATATATTCATATATATCAATTCGAGGTCAAATTATTATATATAAAGACCGAACACTCCAAGTCAGTTTTAAAAAGTCGAGGCAGATCTGATTATCCAGTCCAAGCTCAATCCTAATTTTGAACAATGTTTTAAAAATTTCCAACTTGTCAGATTAATTCTCTATACTCATGATTAATCCTTCAATCCAATTAGCCTTTAAAAAACACCCTCCACCAGACCAGCACCAATACGCTTTTGAAAGATAAATTGGCCGAAGAATCCACCTATTGATATTGGAAAACTTACCATATCCTTTTCCAATATATCATTTCTAGTTATACAAATCAAATGTAGCTCCAAATGGTCACAATTGTCCCAAACCAGTAGTGCTTCTTGCTGCAAAATTGTTCTACAGAGGAGAAAAAAAAGCTATTGATTTTCCAATTGAAAGAGTAAAATGATATTACAAGACAAGAGGCCTCTTTGTAACTTGACTGCTCTTGCAAAACCTTTCATGCCATTGCCAAAGCAATTTAATTCTCCAGAGCTTTTATGCATTTCCAAAAGAGCCCAACTCTTTCTGCTTCTGTGGGAGAGCTCACAGCATGCCACAACCAATGACAATGGCTCAAAAAGCTTCAGCAGCACAGTTTTTTTACTGGTTCTGCACTTGCTTCTTCAACATAGATGGATGAGTAACTTCAGGACCTGCAACAAGACGTAAGTATCGTTTTCATATCATTATATCGATTCAGCGTTGAGAAAATCTAACTCTCAGCCATTTTATCAATAGAAAGGATCATAACATGTAATATGCAGAGTACTAAAAAGGTAAAAGTGCATATAAATACACAGAATTATACACTTTTTCCACTTAGCTATACCCAACTAAAATTTGGATCATTAAGATAAACCCAACTTTTTTTTTGGGACACCATTAACATTTTTGGATGGAAAATGTTATGTTTTAAAGTTAAGAGTCTAAAATGTCTTTTGACTATAAATCTAATTTTCAAATGTAAAAGTCTAATTTTATATTTTAAAATTAAATTTTTTAGGTTGAAAATTCAATTTTTACCCAAGGGCATTTTCGTTTTTGCACTCTCAAAATTAACATTTTCCATCAAAAAATTCAACAAGTGTAACTAAGTGGAAAATGTGTATAGTTGAAGTGATAAAATGTGTATAGTTGGATGTTTAACTGTACTGTTCTCTAACATGTAATATGCAACAGAGTACTAAAAAGACTTCTTTGAACAGTTTCAAGACAGAAGACCTCTTGAAAGCAAAGTTATGCAACTATGGTTTAAACCAATTTGTTGTTGATGCTCCATGGTCGACTAAGGAAGAGTGAGGACAAGGAAAGGACACTTACCGTCACCTGAACTTGGGCCTCTTGGGAAGGTTTCCGCCCGGGGGCCTCTTGGGAAGGCTCCCGCCAGGCGGGGGCCTCTTGGCAAAGTTTCCGCTGGGTTGGGGCCTTTTGGGAAGACTCCCACCGGGAGGCGGTCTCTTGGGGAGACTCCCACCGGGAGGCGGTCTCTTGGGGAGACTCCCACCAGGAGGCGGTCTCTTGGGGAGACTCCCACCAGGAGGCGGTCTCTTGGGAAGACTGCCTCCATGAGGGGTCCTCTTGTGATGATCAGGAGCTCGAACTTTACCGAAAGCCTTCATCTTCCTTCTTTGCCTCTCCTCCTCGCTGTCTGATGAATCTCCCTTCTCCCTGTCTGCATAGCTCGCCTCCCTCTCCAACTCCTCCCATGTCTTCCCTTCCTCCTCCTCTGAGTTCTCCTCGGAATCTTCCTCCTCGTCGTCCTCAGACTCCACTAATGATTCACTGTCATCTTCCTCATCTTCTGATCCTGAGTCGGACTGAACGTCTGAAGGCTGGTATCCTTGGTCGGATTCTGCTGAGTTGTCAGTCTCCGAATCGCTGGCTTCCATGTTCAGAAACTCCCACCCTCCATCTTCTATGAACTTCTCTGGATCATCAGTTATAGTTTTCAGGATAGGCCGCCAGTTCAGATTCAGCCTGCTCTCGTAGTACTTGAGGTCTGTCGTGTCAAGCCACTCCTTGATCCCGTCTAGCGATGTCGAGGGAATGGAGTCAATACGGAACACATCCCGCTTGAAATCCTTGAACACGACAGTCATGTCAAAATTCTTCTGCCCGAGGCCAACTCTCTCCAGATTGACTATTTCGATCTCGCTTAGAGTGATCACCACGAATGGTGTCTCTATGAGCTCAACCAGGCAGCTTGAGGTCGGGACGATGAAAGCAGAGGCTTTGTGGGGTACCCCATGGAAGCCGAGCTCCCTCAATGGCTGATCAAACTCGAGGTCAAATGATTTGAACTGGGGCTGCCCCCATAGATCATTCGCTCGGTTCACAAAGTTCTGAAAATCCATATTGATTTTGTTCTTCCTGTCCCTCTCACGCTGCTCCTCCTCGATCTCATCTGGGTCATACGCAGATCTCTTCCCGCCTCCAAGCGTCTGGACCACATCCATCACCTCAACATAGAACTGCACATCCTTGGTTTTCTTGTTCCCAACCATGATATGATTGTGCAGGTGAAAATGGAGGAGAGTGATCATTTCCTTCTCCGCTGGCTGGAAAAACGCGTGCTTGATGTTAGAGAACATGACATCAACGTGCTCATTGGCCCTTGAGGTAGAGTATCGAAAACCATTGGTGTGAGCTTCAACCGAACCAGTAAGCTTTCTCCCACGACCACCAAATGGAGGACGAATCCATAGATCACTCAATCTTATCGGCTTGAACTTTGCTCCTGCAACTTGAAGCTTCTCCTGAGTTACCAGCGTAGCCCTCTCAGCTCTCTCCGACTCCCTGGAGGCAACCTGTCGCCTAAGGGTCTTAATCAGCTGCACCACTTCACTGATATGCCTCGGATCCTTGGAGCGAAACGAAACCTCCTTCAAATAAATCGAGCCTTGGAACTTGACGGTGTTCGAATCATGAGGACTGAAAGGGGTCCCCGGTACATTGAAAATGATCCTGATGTAGCAGTTCCGGTTACTGTCCTGCTGGCTGGTAACACTCTTCACAGTGGCGACATGGAACGGGATCATGTTCCCGTAGATTGGCAAGAGGATCGCTTCGCTCCTCTGGTCTACCTGAATCATCAGCTCTTTTGGAGGAGGCATGTCGTTGACATTCTTGTATGCTATCAAATCGCCTATTGTCCTTGAAGAGCCGCGATTGTCTCCTCCTGAGGGACCCCCGCCAGCGAGGCGCTTCGCGGTTTCTTCATTCTTCTGGCGCGCAAGTTCTGCTTGGTGCTGCCTTCGCAGCTCCTCCTTTGACATCTCCTGGTTGTCTGACCTCAGCGTTGCCTTGGACAGTGTGGCCTCGCCTCCTTTTGCCTCGGATTTGACTTTTGGCCGCTCTTCTTCTTCTTCTTCGTCTTCATTGAACGAGTATGCCACATCCTTCACAGCTTTGGAGCTTTTCGATGTCACTACATCCGGGGCATTTTCGCCCACGATAACTGTATCTGCCAGCAACAACGAGAACGCTTGGGTTTTTGGGTTTTTGGTCTCTGTGTGCAAGTTCTGAAAACCGAGCGATACATTGAAAACCATGCCTGGCTTCAGAATCCGATCATTCTTAGCGTTCAGACTAAAACCCGACTCGCGAAACTCGAGGCCGATTCCAGTTCCTGCAGTCTTGGTGAAATTTGCAGCGAGCTCGGGAGCCTCCTTCTCGACTATGGCAAGAGCAGCTTGGTATGCAGCGCAGACCTTGTTCCCCGATTTCAAAGCAGCGATCGCTGCCTCTTGAGCCTTGAGAAGGACTTCGTACGCCTTGC
Organism: Geranium incanum; assembly: GCA_036897385.1. Lineage (NCBI taxonomy): Eukaryota > Viridiplantae > Streptophyta > Magnoliopsida > Geraniales > Geraniaceae > Geranium > Geranium incanum. Next base: position 7,843 of record JAYMTQ010003051.1, read on the forward strand.
TTTGCATAGCATTGGCATCGATAAGAAACGTTCGTGCAACGTTTGAGCAGTAGCTGTTGTAGCGTGATCCAACTGCACATATGATCACGCTGGTCGAGTCATAGTAAAGATTCTCCTCGTTGCTTGAAGCGCTTGGTTTCAGATCAAACTCTCCCCCACTCTGAAAAATTGGAGGGTAACAGATATCAACATTTTCCGCTTTCAGCTTCACCTTTATCCTTGAAGGCTCCAGTATCGCCTTTTCTGTCTCGTCCATCAACGAAGAGTGGGAAATCTTCTTTTCCTCGTCGATTACCTTTTCGAGTTTCGGGACAACGAATTGCTTCATCACCGAGGAAGTCAAGAATGCGGCCTTCTTCACATTCGTCAGCTCGGTTTCATCCTTGATAGAAAACAAATCAGAGAAACCATTTGTTACGTCACAGAGCTCAAACTCAGTATTCTTCAGCTTCTCGACCCAAGTCTCCAATAACTTCCCTTCAGGAGCCTCTCGTGCTATGTATCCAACTAAAGGCGCGTCATGACCGTTCGACTGAGCACGAATGGCACGAAACACATCATCCATCAATCCAGTGCCATCATCATTCTTTGCCTTCACATGCATCACAACTTCAACACCAGCAATCTCTTTGGCGGGTTTTTTCACAGAATCGAGCAATGAGGCTTTTTTCTGGCTGCAGAGGAAATGAATCTGCTTCTTCGTGAAGACCATGATTGTTTCAGGAAACTCATAGCCAACCAACCAAATGTTAAGTGCCGAGGACTTGAGGTAACGCAGATCCTCAGAGGGTGGGGGCGTTGCTATAGCAAGGACATCTGAACCACCCCATAGGTCATCACCGTGCTCATTCCAATGTGAATACAAAATTTTTAACCGCTTGCTGAAAGTATCCACATTGATGGTATATGGACTGGTGCTCCCCGAAGGCTTGCCATTTGCAGACTTGGCATTGCCATTCCGATCAGCCATTTTTCAGATGAAATTATTGAATCCTTAAAAGTCAGCCACTGGACTATGACAACAAATACAAACTGAGCAAAAGTTGAAAGGTCGGCCTGAAGAAAAAGGTTCTATAATATCAAAAACAAACAAAACAAGAGATGAAACTACAGGGAACAAGAAAACAAAAATAGCATTCCATGCATTTCAAGGATTTGAACTCAAAAACTACAAGTGATTAAAAACTTCTGCACCTCTTAAAGCATCACATCTTTAGTGTAATTAACCACTACAAGGAAAATGCCACACGATACAAAGATCTAAGAATGCTTCTGAAGAATAAGATACACAGTTTCAACAAGAATCTACTGATATTTAGGTTCCGATTTAGCACGAATCAATAAAACACACACTATCACAATGATTCATGACCAAACCCGAAACATGTACCCTTTTTACCTCACAAAATTAAAGCTCAAACACCCATAAACATCTAAAAACACCTATAAAACAAGTCATTAATCCCAAAATTATAAAGTGATCACTGATCAAACTAGAAACACACCTCATATGAATATGAAAACATCAACATTTTCTTCTAAATTCTTCTCCACACACAATTACAACATTCACATCAGGAAAAAGCAAACAAACAAAACTCAAAAGTTAAATTCTGACGAGCAGCAAGGTCCACAATTCCACTTCCTCTGTCAATAAAAAGTAAATACTCCCAACATTTCAATCCCAAAACAAAAAAAGCCCATAAACATAACAATGAATTCGATTTTAATCACAAGATCTCCTAAACCCACCTCTGAACTGAGACACGAAACCTCAAATTGGCACAAAACGAAAGCCCCTGAATCTGAAACAAACAACACAGAAACATTCGAATCAGCACAAATAAACATTTTTTCCACATCAAACCTAATGAATCTGGGAAAATCAACGAAACCCAGAAAAAGATGAATCGAGAGAAACACTCCGTACTCGATGATCGGATCGCAGAGGCCTCGATCTCGAAAACTGGCTCGGAAACGGAGGATTGAGGCTGCAATTGCGAGGTTCTGATCGCAGATTTTGTATCTGGAGATCGAATCTACGGAGATCGAATCGTCATGGATTCGAATTTTTGACAGAGGAATCGAAATCGAAATCGAAGAAGCTGCAGATTTGGTTTTTCGATCGATTGGGAGAGAGAGGTTGCAGAGTATGGACGACAGAGCATAGACGCAAACGGCGTCGTATTTATGAGACTATTGTCACTTTGGCTATGAATAAACCTTATAAACAGAGTCAATTCAACGACTTGATTTAACTGTTTTTTTAAGTCAATCTCGAAACTGAAGGCTCGTTTGGGCCATAGGTTTGGGCCTCTTGGCCCAACTCTCTGTTTTCTTTTACTTCAATCTCACTATTTATTTATAATATTTATATTTTTGGTCTTTTCAAGTCACTGAATAAAAGGAAAATTGCAAAAGGTAATCCCGAACTATTTCATTTTTGTAAAAAAATGAATGTGAACTTTTATTATTGTAAAATGTAACTGTAAACTTTTGTTATTGCAAAAAGTAACTGTAAACTTATTATTTTTCGCAAAATGTGTAATTTTGTACAAAAAATAACGAAAATAACTCTGAAATTACAAAATAATAAAAGTTAAAATAACTTTGTAAAATAAATAAATAGTTCACACCTACTTCTTACAACTTTCCCTTAAGAAAACCTTTGCCTTTTATCGGTTTTGTTTATATAATTTTACTTCTATTTTAAATATATTATGGAATATGTTAAAAGAATAATCATTTTCTATGTATAAGGTCTCCCCCAAAAACAAATCTAATTTTGGGTTCATTTTACATTTATGCATCATTTTTTTTCTTCTATTTTTTGTTGTTGTA